>OX463866.1:7507753-7671634 GCA_949825065.1 Odontocerum albicorne | reverse complement strand
AGACGGTAATTTCGACCTGAAAGACATGGAGCGTTCAGGACGACCAGTGGACTTCGATGAGGATCGCTTAAACCATATTATTCATGAAGATCACTTTCAAACATTTTTCATCACCAGTAATGATGCGGTAAAGGAACCTTTGCTTGTGGCCATGCGTAGCTCGATGACTCGCGAGCAAACCAGCAGAAATTGTCGAACGTTTATTTTTGTTGTTTTCATTCAAAACATGTGGAACCCGAGCGTCAAACTTCTGGACTTTTCCCATTGATTTAAGATGGCAGTCAGTATACAGTCATGTGACTACAATTCATCTGCTCAGCCAATTCTACGGTAGTTTGAAGGGGATCTTCATGAATAATATGATTTACGCTGTCCTCGTCGAAGTCCACTGGAGGTGTCGAAAATGCTCACTTTCGTCTACTTGACGTTCTATTTTGAAGGCTTGTAATCAAATAAAATAATATATGTAACGTAAAAACAAATACAGTATCTTACAGAGCAGAAAATTTTCTTTTGAATGACGTATAACTTTTACCATTTTGTTTTACTTTTGGTGCTCATTTTTAAATTGGAAAAAAACGGACACAACTTATGTTAACACACAATATAATGTGAAGAATTCATTTTTAACCCAAGGACGTATAGACATGTGTCTTCGACTTTGTCAATAGCTTCTAACTTCAATGGCTTAAAATCAGGCAGCAAAGGAACCTACATATTCTGTCGACATTATTTAGCATGCTTAATAATCTCAATTCTCTTTCATATCTTCGCGAAAATTCCAGTTTCTCTCAGAACACGGCCGTTTTCTTCGATACTGTGAGATTTCTTTGCATACCATAATTTACATATGCCATATTTTACATTATTCTTTGCATACCATATGTTGAGGTGCATAGCCGCATGGTAACACACTGAAGTTTCGTGTGGAACGTCACCGGTTCAAACCCCGTTACTGCTATTTCCCTCAAATGATACAGGCATTTTTTTCCACGTAGTATTCAGAAGGTATAAGGAAACCTATGACTTCGGTCATAACTATTCTTTAAAAAAAATGCCGGAGTGCTCCAATCGTCTCAGATCAGGTGTGCCATCGAACCCATTACACCAGTGTGGGCTGTGGCTTGCTCACTTAAAGAGAAGAAAATGAAAAAAAAGAGGAAATAAACTAAATCTACACGGTGCAGCATCGCTTTCTTTGGATATATACAAAATATCGTTGTCATTGCTGGACCTCGTAGTCAAAGATCCTCTTGTTATTCCAACGTCAATTCAATTGGAAAGATAAACTATGCTTTGGAGTTTGTTTTTTTAAGTGAGTGAACCGTTGCACACCAACAAACTCACCAAACACAGTTGTACTGGATTCGATGGCACATCGAATCCAGTACAACTGTGTTTGGTGACACATGGCACATCGAATCCAGTATAACTGTGTCAGTGAGCCGATCGAAGCACACAGGTATGTTTATTTTTATTTTTTGAAGGAATAGATATGACTGAAGTCATAGGTATCCTTATACTTCAGAACTCTAGGCGGAAAAATACCTGTGTCATTCGAGAGAAGTACAGGGCGAGGCTAGAACCAGCGACCTTTCACACTGAAATCCAAGAAGTTACCACGTGTCCATGCACCTAAGGTAATACCGTTTTATAAAGTGGAGTAACCAGTGTTTGACCAAACAAATTACAATGTCTTTAAACCTTCACAGTGTATATGCCTTAACTTAAAATAGTACAATATGTGAAAAAAAAAAATAAAAAAAAATACATTATGCATTTTTTATCACCAAAATCTGAGAAGACATAATTTGCACTTTACACGTTAATATATTTGTAACCCATCCAGCTGAAAAAGAAGACTCCGACAAATGTAAATGCAAATCAAACACGTAACAAAAACTGAAATTTATCAAAGGCGTCCCAGTTTTTGCTTCAGATGTAAACGAGTGATATGCGAAATGAAGATAAGACAATTATAACACGACCCTTACATTCGGGGTACATGTCCCGCCCTTAATCTAATCCCGTATTACGGATAACCCGGTAATCAAACACTGGGACATGAGCCCTTACTTTGTTCCGCCACTGTTCTGGGGTAATGATGTGTCCGTATATATGCAAAACAGATCCAAGTCGCAAAATTTATTTGTTGTATCCAGTCTGGATTATTGTAATTCTATTTATTCTGGTCAGCCTAATTCGAAAATTTCCAGTCTGTTATTAATGTAGCTTCTAGGCTGATGTAATAAATAAATAAATAAATAAATATAGGTTTATTTATAGCAACGTAGTATCTACATATATAAATACATCCGAAATCGCACGTATATCTTAAGATAAACATCAGAAAATACATTTAAGAAAAAACTACTAAATATCTGTGCTCATCTCATAACATCCCCTTGATCACGTCGGGGTCACCACTTTAGGAACGTATGTTCCTTAAAGGAGAGATGATGAGGATGATTGTTGATAAATAAAAACTTGTCGAAATCGGAATGTGTAAAGAGAAATTTTATTCACAGACGTCGGTATTTATAATGTTTATTGAATGTGTGCGGGAATGCGCACGCGATATATCGCTGTTTCGTCTCTGCGTTTACAATACGTTTGTTGTCGCGTGTAGGTATCCTTTTAGTTTTGGAAGACAGCGCGAAAGATATGTTGCTTTCTCCTTTCCTCATGAAATGCGCTCTCGGTTGGTAGCTAGTTGAATGACCGACGCGTGGACTTTGCCCATTGATTGTCTCGGATTGTAAAGGTGTGCAAAGGTCGTCTCGTGGGTTCAGTGACCGCGCATACGGTCACCACACCCCCACCAATATGGGGCGAGGACAGTTGCGAGATCATCAGATGTTTTTCAGCCCAGTATATGGTAGTCATAAATATTTAGATATACTCGTATGGTAGTCATGAATATTGTCATATTAGCCCGCTTCTAAAATTGTCTATAATGTCGCGAATGGATTGATTTCAAACTTTATAAATTTGTTTTCAAATCATTTAATGAGATTTTATCTTCCGAATATGTGTCTGAGAGATGTTTCTTTCGCAGAGGATTAGAACTTAGATGTCGAACCAATAGTTGCTGGTCGTGTGGTGTGGAATTATCGCATTTTTAGTGTTGGTTGGGAATGTTATGTGTAGTTTTAGGATTCGTTTGACGACAACTACAACATTTGTAATTGTATACGAGGGTTGCTACTTAAGTGTTGAGACAAACAAGTAAAAACAAACATTTATCATTGAAAATGGCTTTATTGTTTTCCAAAATACTCTCTATGAAGATCAATACACTTTTGCACGCGTTTGAACCAATTTTCGAAGCACTCCACTCCGAATAAGGTAACTTCAAAACATGCGTTTTGAACGCATCAACCGCTTCTTCAGGCATCGTAAAACGTTGACCTCGCAATTTATTTTTGTGAACTCGAACGTGTTACTATCATGTATCGGAAGATCTATAAAGATTTCTTTGTAGTTCGCCTTCCTATGGTTAGTTGTGAAACGGTGAACACACCATCGATCAGTAATCTCGATAAATTATTACTTGGCTACGCTTAGATTTAGCGTTTTCATTTGATGCAAGCGGGCGAGCGCATCACGTCAAATCGTAAATTTAAATTGCGCGCGCAAAGCGGTCTATTTATTTTAAATATTTACGTTCGCATATATCCTCAATTTAGTATTTTCGTATGACATAACCGTGTATCCTAGTTTCATGTGTATTTTTTCTCGATTTTTTTAATATTCTTTTATGAGTTTTTGATTTGTAGTGTTCATTTTATACCTCCCCATCCTAAACTAATATTGTATAATCTGCTTAGCACAATTTACCGAAAATGGAACAGAGGGGAAATAACCATTTTTTTGCTGCAATATTTTATATAAAAGGGTGCGTAGGATAATTTCGAGTTTTTGTTTTTTTTTAATATTTTGGTGGAGATTATCCGGGTCAAATTATCCCTACTTTTCTAGAAAATCGGGAGTATAGTGTATATTTTTTCATAACTTTACACAATTTTCCCTTATACGCATAACAGTGCCATTTGATAAGTAAATAAATATTTTGTTTGGTGTAATAAAGGTTGTATTTGTGTATTTCAGTACAACAAAGTATTTCTTATGCATTCAAAATGTATCGAAATTTGGAAAAGTTATAACTTATTCTGGTAAGGTAAGCTTGTATACACAACACTTTACGCGGTTGTATAATCAAGTAAAGCGGTAATTTTTTTACGGGAGTTGTTACGTCACTAGCTATCACATGCGAATGAGCGTTTTTGATGGTATGTAGAAATAATTTTTAAAAAGGTTTTTCAGGAAGTGAAAAAATGCAACAAATTTTATAATTTGTGTAAAGTCCATCGAAATGTTGAATCGCGTGGTTTGGCTTATTTTTTTTTACTTTTAATTTATATAATTAGATATGCAAAGCACCCTCCTGCCTAACTAGGCATATAACATACACATCCTAAGGCATTATGATACCGACCTTTCGAAAATATAACAGTTTTTCTCTACAGAGCTTGTTTGTCATTGACTTTACCATAAGTGAGCGTGCACCGGATACTGCTCGGCCTTTATATAGCCAAAACCTCCAAAACGAACCCTGAAGATGCAACGCTTTCGAAACGTCGGCATCGTAAGCAAAACAACGCGGTACAACACTGAAACAACGTATTTAAAGAAATACGAAAACCTCAAAGTATTTCTAATTATTGGCTTGATTATTTTTAGTAAAATATTTTTTTTTAAATGAAACTTCTATAGGCACGGTAGGACAAATTGGCCTGAACGTCACGAAAAGTGAAACGCTGCTCTTTTTTTATTATTAGAATTATATATATAATAATATTACATAATATATTTTATTCTATGTATATTATATTAAGTATAATTGTATTATATTGTATATATTAATATATTATATATGGTATATTAATGTAATTATATTATATAATATTATATATACAATATTATATTAATATTACATATATTATATTATTATCAATTATTATTAATTAATTATATTATTATTATATTATTAATATAATTATTAAATATACTATTATATTATATTATAATAATAGAATAAAATATACAATTATATAGTAATATAATATGTATATAATATGTATAACATCATCATTAAATAATATAATATAATACTAATAATTCATATAATATAATATAATTACTATAATATTACATAATAATATAATATAATTATTATAAAATTATATAGTAATAAAATGTAATAATATGATTATAATATTAAATAATAAGATAATATAATTAATATAATATTGATTAACATCATATTAATATAATATAATTATATTATATATTAAAATATTAATTAATATATAATATTATATTGATATAATATATTGTAATTATATTAATATTAAAATATTAATAAAATAAAATATTATTATAATACGAGTATAATATTAATGTAGTATAATTAATATAATACAATTATATTATATTATTTTTTTATTATTAATTAATTAATTATTAATATTATAATAAATTAATTAATATAATTATTATAATTAATTAGGTATTAATACTTGTAATTAATTATAAATAATTATAATTAATCATTATTATTTATAATTAGTAGCTAAGAAGTTTCCCTTCTACCGCGCGAGAGTCTAACGCATCTGTTTTTTTAATGACTATCACTTAAACCATCGATAGTTGAAGTCATTTCCGATGTTGAACCAGTTGAGGCTTTACTTTGTGATCTTGTTAATAATGAAATCTGTGTTTTATATGAACCGGTTATAAGACATTTCTTTTTACAAAGCGTATTTCCGGTCACGGTTTCGCGTAACGCTCTAGCAGATATTCACTTACGGCTTTTTCAGTTCACCGCTCTTCGTTTTTCAGATCGTCCCTTACAGTCCATCTGGATATGTTGCTCGCATGATTGACTCCAGAAGATATATCCTGTTTCGTAAGCGAACGGATGTCAGAAGAAATCAGATAATATATCCACAGTGTCATTCAGTTGGTTCAATATCTCTATACCACGCGTGACTGAGTGCTTAGCCACGATATTCCTTCTGTAAGTTGGTATGTAGAACAGAGGGTGATTCCTTGCACGGCTATATTTATTGGGTACATATAAACTTAGTGCTTCTAGAATCGCGGGACATTTAAAACTACCCTCCGTAGAGATATCGCAATGAATTCTTGCTTACTTGTTTCGAGACTCCTATAGTTACACACCGTGACAAGTTCGACATGTTGCGTATATTTTGAGTAATCACCTTTTATTATTAACCATATCTGAGGATTTTTTTGTAAATGTTCTATATTATCTTTATATTTGGCAGTAAATCTGAAATAAAAGCACGAAAAAATGTATTAGGGATATAAAAACTTATTTATTGGGGATATATAAACTTATTTATTGGGGATATATAAACTTATTTATTGGGGATATATAAACTTATTTATTGGGTATATATAAACTTATTTATTGGGGATTTATAAACTTATTCGTTAGGGATATATAAACTTATTGATTGGGGATATATAAACTTATTTATTGAGGATATATAAACTTATTTGTTAGGAATATATAAACTTATTTATTGGGGATATATAAACTTATTTATTGGGGATATATAAACTTATTTATTGGGGATGTATAAACTTATTTATTGGGGATATATAAACTTATTTATTGGGGATGTATAAACTTATTTATTGGGGATATATAAACTTATTCGTTAGGGATATATAAACTTATTTGGGGATATATAAACTTATTTATTGGGGATATATAAACTTATTTGCTAGGAATTTATATTTGTTAGGATGTATAAACTTATTTATTGGGGATATATAAACTTATTTATTGGGAATATATAAACTTATTTATTGGGGATATATAAACTTATTTATTGGGGATATATAAACTTATTTATTGGGGATATATAAACGTATTTTTTGGGGATATGCGAGTATAAACGTATTGATTCTGGTGTCGTGGCACTAAATCTCTTAAGATCTGAATTATTTATAAGGTTTTAAAAAAAATATTGTTATGAGTTTATTATTTCCACTAAATAAAAAATTATGTCGTATTCGTTTATACAGATGGCGCTCAAAACGTTCACAGTCGATAATCCTACACTTTATTTGTTATCATTGGGAACAGACACACAAAGTCGTTTACAAAGTGCATATAAAATCTGTGTCCGTTATAATGGACGCCACGTCTGAAGAGGTTTACTTCTTGAATTACCTTATATAGTAGGAATATCGTGATATATTCTTGATTTATTATTTCGAGGTTTCAATTATGAAGGGTCTTTCAAATTGAGCGGTTTTTCTAATTTGATTTTTTTTTTATTCTTGAATAAAACACACAATTCGCTTTGATTTTAAAAAACTTTTTATTGGTCATTGAACTATAATGTATGAATTTTAAACACAAAAAACAATATCCGCCAAATGTATATCTCTTGTAGCTCCACAATGTCCACTCTTTTGTCAAAACTATCAATGACATTTTGGCATAATTGCGGTTTTAACTCAACAATAACGCGAATAATTTCGCCCTTCAGCTCAGGAATTGATCGGGGGTCATTCATATAGACCTGGATTTTCACGTAACCCCAGAGAAAATAGTCCAACGGTGTCAGATCACATGATCTTGGTGGCCAATTAACATCACCGTTACCGGAGATTACAATACATAAAATAATTCAACAATTTGAACGCGTTGTTATATTGTAAACGACTCCATAAATATAAATGTCATATATTCCACTTCTCAAATTTCACAAGACCCAGTCAAGTTCGCGACGCCATCTGTGTTTTATCCAAGAATTTAAAAAACCGCTCAATTTGAAAAACCCTTTACAATTACATATCGAAAAAAGTTCGACACGGTAAGTATATTTTAGTTAATCACCATTTGTTCTGTACCAAAAATATCTGAAGGATTTTTGTCAATTTATTCTATAGTATTCTTAACTTTGAGCTGATGAGGTGCCTAAATTGCTGATGTATATTGTTATTTAGTTCCAATTCAATAGTTGTACAAGTTTTTCGGGATAATTGTACTGTTCAATTCTCTAGATATTATAATATTATTATCAAACACGAGGCATAGTTAACAAATGAGTTCGAAATCAATTATTACGCCCAAACCTTTGAATTACAAACACTTTGTCTAAATCCTACTCCCTGTACTGTATACTGATAGTGGTTTGGTGAAAATGATCGACTGTAGTCAATTTATTTACTTCGTTTTTTCCTCGTCGTAACACGATCAAATTCAACTACGAATACATTGAAGAACATTCGATAAAAGTTTTGGCGAAGAAATTAAATATTAAGATTATTAAATATAAAATGACATGTACGAACTTTTAAATTAAGTTAGTCCATAGGTATAATACATAAATTAGATTAGTTCTTAAGATATAAATTTGTATACCATACCATACAGGCAAATGTTTGTGTTATAGATTATGTTACTTTGGCGAATGTTTGTGTTTTAGATAACCTTTTTAAATTAAGTAAATAAAAAGGGATATCGCGATTGAATCTTACCTTTTTGTTTCCGAGGCTTTAATAATTATACAACGAGAGAATTCAGAAATTATACGCATATTTTTTGTTATCAAATTTTAATACTAATAATAAAAATACAATTTACATAGCACTGTTAAGAGAGCAAACTCTCCTTAAGGGCGTCTTAACTGGAGACTCGAACTCACTATTATTAAAATATTTAAATATATAATACAAAATAAATATATAATATTAGGTGTTAACATAAGTTGTGTCCGTTTTAATCCAATTTAAAAATGGGCACCAAAAGTAAAACAAAATGGTAAATGTTATACGTCATTTGATTTTCTGCAATTAAAATTTCTGCAAAATTTTCTGCTCTACAAGATATTGTGTTTGCTTTTACGTTACATATATTATTTTATTTGATTACAAGCCTTCAAAATGGAATGGCAAATAAACGAAAGTGAGCATTTTCGACACCTCCTTCTGTTCGCGTTCAATCGAGGGAATAAAGCTCCCAAAGCTGCTCGCGATATTTGCGAAATGTACGGTGAAGATGCTATGAATTAAAGGACAGCTCGTTGATGGTTTTTGCGTTTCAAAGACGGTAATTTCGATCTGAAAGACATGGAGCGTTCCGGAAGACCAGTGGACTTCGATGAAGACCGCTTAAGATCCCTTTTCTTTTGAATACGTATAACATTAACCATTTTGTTTTACTTTTGGTGCTCATTTTTAAATTGAAAAAAAAAAAACGGACAAAACTTATGTTAACGCCCAATATATAAATTAAGTGTAAGGCAACAGTTTTAAGCGGAAAGTTACCAAATCCCATGAGCGGGTGCAACTTCGATCTGTTGAACAATTTATGTGTGATAGCGAAATATTAAAATCTGACTGGCTAATATTAAAATTAGAAAGTTGTCGTATTTGGGTCATGTACTTAGAGGAGCAAAGTACAAATTACTGCACCTGATCATCCAAGGGAAAATAGAAGGTCAAAGAGGTGTTGACACGAGACAAATCTCCTGGCTCTGCAATATACGTGATTGGACTGGTATAAGGAGCGTTGGGAATCTTTTTCGGGCAGTCGGAGACAGAGATACTTACTCTCAGGTGATATTCAATGTTGAGGGGACCTGATATATCACTGAGAAGAAGAAGAAGCGAAACTAAGGTGGGGTGATCAGGTAAAGGAATTGGCTAGGAGAAGCCTGTACACTAGCATACAAACGACAAGTAATCGAGAGGAGTGGAGACATATTGTCGCAACCAGTGGCACCAATATTTGATGAGAAACGACAGCGATGATTTTTTATTTAAGCTGATGAAGATATGTTTGTGTGAAATTGAGATGAACTCTGTAACCTGGTTGAAAAAAAACGCATGTCTTTCGAACCAGAAGTGTGGGTTCTCCTGCCGTTGAAACCCAAATTAAAACAAAAGGATTCTGATCTGGTTTAAAGTTAAGGCCTATTGTATGTCTTTATTTATTTAACACTTAATTGCAAAAAACAATCTGGTGGGCTTATTGCCAGGCAGCAATAAACCCACCAGATTGATCTCTTCCAGCCAACTGACACATCGATCTATAAGTCCCGGGACTAACTACTAAAACAACATTTGTTTGCCAAAATTCTTCTTTATTCATCAACATAGTCTCATTCAAGAGCCATACATTCATTCCAACGCTTTCCTAACTTTTCTATGCCAGCCGTGTAGAACGATTTATCTTTGGTTTCAAAATAGGCGTTAGTTTCGGCAATCACTTCTTCATTGGAGCCAAATCTCTTTCCCTGGAGCATCGTTTTGAGATCTGCGAACAGCCAATAGTCGCTGGGGGGCAAATCTGGAGAAAACGGTGGGTGCGGAAGCAATTCGAAGTTCAACTCATGCAATTTGGCCATCGTTACCATCGACTTGTGACACGGTGCATTGTCCTGATGGAAAAGAACTTTTTTCTTCTTCATATGGGGCCGTTTTTTTGCAATGTCTGCCTTCAAACACTTCAATAACGCTAACATATTTACGACCGTGTGACTTCATTTACTTATGTCTATGTTACATTAAAATGACTACCCAACCAAATAAAATCCATGAATATATATGTGAGCATACATCCATAAACCCCACAAAGACGGACAATCACCCGAACATTCATTTTCATGTAAAGTGAGATATCATCAATTAAAGGAAAGAAAGGGATGGTAGAGAGGAAAGAAAAAATTAGGAATGAAACACGTTATATTCCTGACTAGAAAATAAGAGTTTTTTTCAGTCGCTTCTTAAAACATGCCTGGGATGGAGTGAGTCTAACATTGGTTTGTAACTGGTTCTAGAGTCTCACTGCATGGACAGTAAAGGACGACGTAATCAAAAGAATAGTGGTAAACTGGGAAGGCTTACAAACAATCTCTGTTTGAGAGTAGCGCTAGTCTATGATCGAAAAATCGCTGAACATTTTCGGCTTATTTGAAGAGATTATCACATAGGAATAAATTTACTAGGTTGTACTGTATATAACAAAAGAAAAATGAATCAAATCGATACTTATTTTTTAGGTTAAATTGGGAATCAAATTTGAACCTCCAGGCAGAAAACTAGACCAAAGGGGTTGTAATTTTGTCTTGTGAGCGGCGTTTCTCCAGACACAACCCTGGATTAAGGGCGAACCGCCAGAAAAGGGTAACGTAATTGTCCTTAAAACTTGTGTACACATGAATTAACAACTCGTTTAAAAACAAAGGTACAGATCGTTATGTGGAAACTCCTTGTTTAAAACATATAACAGTGGTGTAACAATGGTTATTGTTGGGATTATCTGGCCAGATAATTGCTTTAAGGACGAGGGTTTCCATTTACGTTACTATATCATCACTGGTTACCTTGTTTGTTTACTGCAGGGTGTTCTACCCCAACAAGGTTTCACTCTTTCAAAACTTTGTTTCTTTGTATAAAAGTCCCTTGATATGATGTATCCATTGTATATTTCGTGTCTGTGTCTGAGAGGTGTTTTTTTTTTAGAACTTTGAGGTCGAATTCATCTTCATCGAATAAATTAATTGCTCTGAATCGATCTAATAGGGAGGGGCATTATGACAGGGCTTTTGTCGTCGCTGATTCTGTGGCATGGAATGGTCTGCATTTAATTATTAGGAGCTTTGTTTTTTTTTTTATTTAAGTCACTTGATATGACATTTTCATTGTAACTTTCGAATCTGTGTCTGAAAGAAGTTTTTTTTTTAATAAAGTCACTTGATATAACATTTCCATTGTAACTTTCGAATCTGTGTCTGAAAGATGTTTTTTTTTTATTAAAGTCACTTGATATAACATTTCCATTGTAACTTTCGAATCTGTGTCTGAAAGATGTTTTTATTAAAGTCACTTGATATAACATTTCAATTGTAACTTTCGAATCTGTGTCTGAAAGATGTTTTTATTAAAGTCACTTGATATAACATTTCCATTGTAACTTTCGAATCTGTGTCTGAAAGATGTTTTTTTCAAAGAGGAGTAGTAACTTCGAGGTAGATTTCGCCTTTATCGTGTAAATTCATTGTTCTGAATCGATCTAATAGGGCGGAGTATTATGATAGAACTTTTGCTGTTACTGGTCCTGAATCGTGGAATGATCTGCATTTCAGTATTAGATATGTGGGTAACATGTACTGCTTTAGGAAGCACTTGAAGACTCGAAAACAGTAGTGGGTCCCAGCCACTCACTTCAACGTATCCGAATTATTAATTAATATATTGTATGTTACACTTACGTCGTATACAAACCAGGCGGGTTTATTGTCATGTGGCAATCTTTTCCAACAAAACAGAAAAGTATTAAACAAACTTTAAGTGGAAACTAGATTGGGACCCTCATTTTTCTTAAATAACATAAAAATCCGAAAGATTGCCTATCTGAGTCATAAACTGAGAGGAGAAAAATACCACTTCCTAAAATGAATATTAATAGACAAAATTGAGGGCTGACAGGGAATTGGTAGAAGGCGCATGTCTTTGTTATGCAATATTCGCGAATGGACAGGTATCCAGATAGTTGAAGAGTTGTGCCATGTTGCCAAAGACAGAGATATTTTCTGAGCAATCGCCAACGTCAGGAATGCAGAAGAAGAAGATCAAGGAAGTCCTCGACTAAGTCATAAACATTCTAAGATCTAGATGACCTCAGTATACCACATTTCCAAGAGAGTATATCCCTAACGTTTCATATAATTACTTCGCTTGCAAATTTTAACTCTTTAAGATCCGATCAAAATCATGAAAACCTTTCCCAGTTCATGGCTTGTTTTTAAGGAATTCTAATTTTGTGACAGACTTACTAAAATTGTGACATTTGAAATTTGTAGACGATATCGTTATATTCTCACAAAACCCGAATGATCTTCAGCACCAACTGCAAGAATTGGCAGAGGTCAGTAAAGAAGTTGATTTAAAAATGAACATATCAAAAACCAAATATATTATGAACAGCTTTCTAACCCCAAAACCAATAATTGAAGATAGAAAGCTGCTAGAACTTGTCAAGGAATATGTGAAAGCCGCTAGAACTTGTCAAGGTCCAACTAATTTCCTTTGTAGGTGGCATATCGGAGGAAATAGCATGTACATAGAATAAAACCAGCATGGAACTCATTTGGAGGTTTGAACAACATATTCAAAAGTAATCTCCCAATATTTTTGAAGCGAAAGGTTTACAACCGGTGTATTCTCCCAGTTCTTACGTCTGACTGCGAGACATGGACGCTCACAGTAAAGAACACTCAAAAGCTCCAGACCGCACAAAGGGGCATGGAGAGATGCATGTTGGTATATACTAAAAGAGACCGTAAACGAAACACCTGGATTCGCAACAAAACAAAGGTAGAAGACGTTATAAAGGTGTGCAAGAAAAATAAGTGGCAATGGGCAGGACACGTAGCCAGAATATCAGACTCCCGATGGACATCCGAAATAATCCAATGGTATAAATCGTTTAGCCTGAAGAGTCATTTTGCAATAGTGTGAGTAACACTCTCTGTATTACACAACTTATGCAGTGGTATTGGTTTTAGAATGCCACACGATTTGTTCGCGCAGAGCGCACGTTTGTATTGTTGTTAAAATACTCGGTGATTAGAAAAACACTACCATGTCGAAATTAGGACAGGGAAAACCGCTTTCGGGTCAAGCAAAGGAGATTGTTTTAAATTTGAAAAATTCCATTATTATTATTTAATATTTCCTAGAACGAGCAAAAAAACGATATATTTGGAGACAACTTGGGGAGACCTTCATCCAGCGGTGGATCGACCCTGGTTGTCAATGATGATGATGATATAGTTAGACACGCTCTTAGACAACCTGTTTAGAGGATCCTGGATATTTCTCATTATATTTTAGTGGGAGAATGTAGTCGGTCTCCATATCAACATTTTCAAGATTTGACTCTTCACTGCACATTGAGGCCACGACGTCAGAATCTCTTACATAAATCGATGTATGCATATTTTCATTATCTAACGTATTGTCTATGCTAGAAATCAGGAGATTATCGTTGAACCCTTCCTTCCCTGTGATGTGTAACTAGTACACATGGCTTCTAAAAACTTTAATATCTCTATAAATATAATAAATACTGAATTTAGATTTCATGTATTCCTCCGTAATACATTTACGCATTGAATGAAAAAATAATATTAATAATAATTAACACTTATCGGCCATGTCAGAGATATTTTGTAAAAATCGGGAATAAAGTCACCAATACAATTAAACCAGTGTGACGTAGGCATATGCATTCTAAAAAAAACACTATGGCTGAGGAAGCGACGCTATTCACGTCTCACTCTCACTCCACTTCGGTATATGGAAACGCAAGAAATAGAATCTCAGTTCGCTCGCTTCTCTCGCTTCAGTAGCTCGCGGGCTTTCGTTTGATGTGGTCGTTTCACCCGTTTTGTAAAACGTCGGCCGATGTTTGTTTTTCATGTCTTCAGCAATTAAATTTCAATTATTATCACTTTTGACTTACTGACTTTTGACAAATTTAATTAATTTAAGCGATTGGCTATGAATATTGTTATTTTTCGGATTTTAAATCGCTTATTTTTGCTTGTGTATTGAATACACAAAACCGGAACGCGCGGATTTTTTTTAGCACAGGAAGGGAAAGGTTAAAGGTTAAATTGCTTACAAAAATATTTGCCAATGATATTTTCTTTTTTAGAAAAGGTTTCGATTACGTAAAAACATGGAACCGAGACTCGACTCAAATCTAGCCGATCGTGATACAAAGTGTTGTTATTACAATCAAAATGTCATTACGGGCAGCAAGCTTTATTTTCCTGGAAACGTTTCAGTTGATGACAAAGCTTATGCCATTCCCTCAATTTCATTCTGCTACTGACTTTTGAATTCTTTCATGCGTTGCTGACATAATAAATTTCTTTTAAACTTGTGAAATTTTTTGAAAAATTCACTTTCAACAAAGACTCGAGTACAAAACATTCTGAAGAATTCACATTAGCCGACCATCCCGAGAGTTTCTAATTTGATTTTTATTCAGTTTTTAAAGTAATCCATCTCCTATTCTAAAGGCTAGTGGCAGCATTGTGCCGCACAGCTCTGCCTGCGGGCTAACTCAATTAGTGGCGACAAATTGCCTCCAAGACAAGAGAGAGGGAACAATGGGAACGAGGACGTTGCAGACGGATGGCCTCTCATGAAATGAATATCGCCATTTGGTGAGAGTGCTATATAAAACCCGGAAATGGGTAACTTCTATTTTATTTTTGGTTTCAGGGGTTCTTCTTCTTCTTCATGTGTCCTGCCGGGTCCCCCCGACGTTGACGATCACTTGGGAGAAACCTTGTCTGTCCTGGGCAGCACGGAACAGCTCCTCCACACCTCTCATCCCGGTCCATTCTCTAATGTTCCGAAGCCAGGAGTGCTGCCTTCTTCCAACTCCTCTACGACCCTCAATCTTCCCCTTTATGACAAGTTGTAGGATTGCATACTTTTCACCTCTCATTATGTGGCCAAAATATGAAGTCTTACGGAGCTTGATTGTTGTGAACAATTCTCTCTGTATATTTGCTCTACGCAATACTTCAACGTTGCTAATCATGTCAGTCCAGGATATTCTTAGCATCCTTCGGTGGATCCACATTTCAAAAGCCTCCAAGCGGTTAATGATATTAACTTTGAGGGTCCATGCCTCGACACCATAAAGCAAAACTGACCACACATAACACTTGATCATTCTTTGTCTGAGCTTCAAATTTATATTATCGTTGCAGAGAAGATTTTTCATTTTATTAAAAGCTGCACGAGCTGCTTCTATTCTACATTTAATTTCTATATCGGGGTCCAGATTCTCAGTGATGATGCTGCCCAAGTACTTAAACTGCTTTACCCTTTCAACATTGACACCACCCAGCCGAAGATTTGCATTTGGATGACTTTCTCGACTGAAAATCATCAGCTTAGTTTTGCTGACATTAATGTTCAAACCATAATGCTCACCGGTGGAACTGATCCTATCCAAAAGCTGTTGAAGGTCTTCTATACCATCTGCCAGTAGAACCGTGTCATCAGCATATCTAATGTTATTGATGACTACACCGTTGACCTTGACGCCGATATCTATATCAGTCAGCGCCTGCTTGAAGACAAAGTCAGAGTACATGTTGAACAAAGTAGGTGAGAGTACACATCCTTGTCTAACTCCACGCTGAATGGGAATACTTTGTGAAGTGGTCCCATTTTCAAGTCTGATAACAGCGTTTTGGTCCCGGTACAGATTTTTAATCACTCTCACATCCTTATCATCTACATTACATCTTTGAAGCAATTTTATCAACTCTGTGTGTTTGACTCTGTCAAATGCTTTTTCATAATCAATAAAGCAACTATAAACATTTTTTCTTTGATCATGGCATTTCTGGAGTAAAACATTTATTGTAGTCAACGCTTCGCGGGTACCGAAGCCATTTCTGAACCCAAACTGGGTATCATCCAGGTCTTGCTCGCATTTCAGTCTTATTCTTGCATGTATAATCTTCAGAAATAGTTTAAGTATATGACTCATAAGGCTTATAAGACGATAGTCATTACATTTTCTTGGGTTTGGTTTTTTGGGTATAGTAATAAATAATGATGTTAACCAATCTTGGGGGATAATCCCTGTGTCATATATATTGTTAAATAGTTTGAGTAAGCAGTCAACATTATTTTCATTAATCAGCTTGATAACCTCCATGGAGATTTCGTCAGGTCCACCTGCCTTTCTGGTCTTTGAATTTTTAATAGCATGTAATAATTCCGATTTTAATATAGTAGGACCTTGATCACACTGTGGCATTTCAATGTCAATGCGAGAGTCTTTAAAGAGATTCTGAATATAATCTTCCCACTTCTTTTGAATGATTGAATCATCCAAAATTAGATTGTTTGAGTCATCTGTAAGGCATGATGGTCTCGGTTTACTATTAAGACCGGACAGTTCTTTTAGTTTCCTATGCAGATTAAATGCATCATGCATCTGGTCATACTGTTCTAACTCTTCGCATTGTTTTTTTATCCACTCTTCCTTGGCATTCCTGATCTCACGTTTTATAATCCTTTGGAGGTTCCTGTATTCATCACTATTGCGATTTTTGGTACTAACTACCCTACGCTGTTCCATTAAGTTTAATATGTGGTCTGTCATCCATTGCTTCTTACGAGTCAGTTTTTCAGATTTCAAATGCTTCTTACTTATATCCTGTATTGTGTTTTTAAAAATTTTCCATTGTTCTTCAACTGTACCACTGTTGACATTGTTAAGTTGTTGCAATTTATAATTCAGCTCGGATGACATTGTATCTTTGGTAAGTGGATCTTTCAGTTTCTCTGTGTTCAGTCCCGTTCTTTTGGTTTTCCTTGCAAGTACCTTCAACTTCAATCTGATGTCAATAACAAGTGGATTGTGATCCGATCCTATATCAGCACCAGGGTATGTTGTGGCACGTTTAATACTATTTCTGAAACGTTCTCCAATCAATGCATAGTCTATTTGGTTTCTGATAGGGTTGGGGATAGTTGGATTGTCCTGTGGGGATCTCCATGTGTAAAGTCTACGTTTAGGAAGTTTGTACCATGTGTTGACAACAACCATATTGTGTTCTTCACAGAACTCAAACATTCTGTCGCCTCTTTTATTGGAATCTCCTAGACCATAATCTCCAACTAAATGCGAACGGCGACCTTGTCCTATTTTCGCATTAAAGTCTCCAATTATAATATTGATGTCATCACTCTTGGTTGATTTCAGAATTTGTGCAATGCTTTCATAAAGTCTCTCAACTTCATCATCATATTTAGAGTCAGCTGTTGGTGCGTATACTTGTATGATATTTACATTGAAAGGTCTTGCTTCTAATTGTAGGATAATGATTCTATCCGATACAGGTATAAATTTTTTAACAAATCTAATATAGTCCATTGATACAAATATGCCAACCCCATTCCGGTGGTTTTTGTCAGATATATCACTTCCTGAATAATATAGGTTACCCTTGTTGTGCTGATGCACACCTGCTCCAGTCCATCTGAGTTCGCTAATACCAAGGATATTAATCTTCATTCTGTTCATCTCCTGTGCAACATTGTCTATTTTACCAGCAGCATATAAACTTCTCACATTCCAAGTTCCGATCTTTATCATGTCTTTCACTATGTTGAGCCGGGAGATTCTTAGCACCCCTGACCCATCGAAGGGTCGCCCGGGACTCGGGGCCGTGGCTTTTTGTTTTCTCTTCATAGTGATATCCTGGGAATATACTGGAGTGGTTTCCCGTTGCCTTCTCCAGGGATTTTTCTTTCGGGGTTACCTACCCTTAGCTGGGGGGGCCCGGTTTTATGGCGCCGGACACTCGCCATTCATCCTCTCCTCATCTGCTATGGCACTGATGTTATTTGTGCCAGTGACCACATTGCCCAGGGCTCGCGGGGCCAGAGGCCACTCGTGGACGCTGAGGAGTAGGACTATTGGTAGTGTTGCTGATGGAATGCAACTGTGGCATTACACGGTATTTAACAGACACATGTTTTCCAGCAAAACACGCATCTCCGTGACCCTACCAAAATTGTGAGCCCCTAGGGGGGGCAAATACTAACTTTCAGGGGTTGCAAATACTAACTGTTGACACTAACAAGCACTTTTTTAAAAATATTAGAATTAGAAAGAGAAGAGTAAATTATAAAAAAAAAAAACATTTATGTATCTGTGAGACTACATAACCAGTAACTTACTAATTTTTACTTTTTCAGTCATTGATACGTTTGAAAAACTGATTGTAAAAGCTCTTAATTTCGAGTCAGTAATGTTACTTGTTTCATCCCCTATTTGCGTTTATATGGTGTTGTTTTCATTTCTCGTACGATCACCCTTCAATATATACATTTTGGCCATTCGAACAAATTTAAAAGCTTGGCAAGGAGACAATATTGTTTTCGACCCCTATATTCAAGCTTTAAGGTGCACCACAAGAGTAGGCATTTGTGGCTCGTCATTGCGCGTGTTAGTAATACCACCCCGCACGTGAAGAGGCAACAACACTTACATGAATTCCGTGTCTAGTGGATGAGTATTGCATGTCTAGTGGATGAGAATTCCATGTCTATTGGATGAGTAATTTTTTTTCAGATAAACTCTTTTAGACACGGTACCTTTTTATTATTTTTTCAGGTTCAATCGGGAACGGAACTTGAAACCATCGGGTGTAAATTAAGCGTCTTACCAATTTAACTACGGATACCACAACCATTTATGGTTATGAATAATGCCAATAATTTTGAAGTAAAAGCTGGTTGATTGAAAGAAATGGCGCTAAAATAACTAATTCACCAAATACTCGTACATTTCATAAGTGTTTCATAAATACTTTTTTTCATTTCAGGAGTTTTATACCCATACACTCATCAACGTATTTAAGTGACTTTGAATATATGTGTCTGTGTGTATGTATGTGTATATATGTGTATGTATGTCTATATATATGTATGCATATATATAATTTTTTTTTAATGTTAACAATTTTTGTATTTTTCAATGAAATTGGGCTAAGCCTGTATTGAGAAAATAAATAAATAGGTAAATAAATATACTAAATATTTATACCTGTCGACGTTATCTTCTTTACGTTGATTTGGCAGCCGCGGTCTTACGTTAAACACTCAAGTTAAGACATAATTCGATTCATCAGGTTCGATTGCTGGATTCACTTTCATACTGGTTTTACTTTTAGACTATTTCACATCAGAATTTATATTTTTATGGGTAATATGATGCTTATTAAAAAATGACATCATATGTTTAGATGGTAAACGCTTGACTTCCAACCAGGGGTTTTGGGTTTGATGGCCGATAGCAGCTAAAAATGGGTTATTGTGTGGTAAAAGAGATTGTCTAGTAAAAATACTCACACACGCTAGTAGCATACGAATATTGTTGCTACTTCACGTACGAAGTAGTATTTAAACACATGCGACAATGAACCACGAGTTTTGTGCTTACTTCAGTGGTTGTTAACCTGCAAGGCCGATTAATGGGGCCGAAGACAAAGAGTATTTATTGCGTTTGAGATAGATTTGCATAATTATTTTAATTATTATATGATATTCGTTAAACCAATGCTGACATATGGCGGACATGTTTAAGAGCTTGACCTGGAAGGAATATTTTTTTTCGACCAAAGTAACTGATCCTTTGGGCTAAAAAACACTTGAGTAGACAACGAATTCACAGCTCGCCATCGTACGCTTTAAAAATACTACTGTACGTGGACATATAAAAATGCCCACACACGCCTTATGTTGTAAGTATTGTTACCAGACAATTTATTTAATTTATTTATCTATCGCAAAAACAATCTGGTGGGTTTATTGCCAGGTAACTCTTCCAGTCAACCAGACAAAAGTAAATAAAACAAGTCACATGGTCGCAAAAAAACATTCAAATGACTATCCATCCCTACGAAATCCATGAACATATACATGAGCATACGCCTATAAACCCCACAAAGACGAACATTTCTTTTCATACAAAGTGAGATATAATCAATCAAAGGAAAATGAAGGGTTGGTGGAAAGGGAAGAAAAACCAGCAATGAAACACGTCATGTTACTGACTAGAAATTAAGAGTTTTTTCACTCGCTTTTTAAAGTGTATCTAAAAAACGAAGAGCAGTGAACTGGAAAGCCCTATAAATAATCTCCGTTTGAGCGTAGCGTTAGTCCATGATCGAAGCTGAGAAATTTCGGGACGCTGAAAATTTTCTGCGAGATAAGAGGAGGAGGCGGGATAGTTAAGATTGTATGTGAATTGGGCGTTTATTTCTAGTTTATGAGTCAGGAAACCTTTTTTCGATACCGCGAGAAATGGAATCCAATTCCTCTGAGCTGTAAACAATCGTCAATTTTTTAGTTTTACTTAAATAATTGTCATTAAAAATGATATTTATTATGGTATTTTATTTGAGACATGAATAATTTTATATTTCGTTATTTTTTTCTCGTATTTATGTTACTGCTGAAGCGGACGGTTAGTGAGCGTAAATTATATATATAATTCGGAAATTCTAGGATGAGTCCTGTGACAGCTCACAAATTTGCCCCACTACAACCTTATGTAATGTATTTACTTAAATAACTTGCTATTTATTAGAATTGAGGCTTATATTAAAGTTGATAAAATAATTAAAATTACTGAATATCGTTACAAGGTTGTATTGGGGCAAATTTGTGAGCTGTTACAGGACTCATCCTACATTTTCTAAACTATAGTGAATGCCATCTTCACTAAAGGAATCAGTGAATGAGTTCTACATTGTTGTTAACTATTCACATTTTTATTTTATTTTTTATTAATTTTACACATGACAAGAAATAAACATCATATATAAAAAACAACAGTTAATTTAATTTGGACATACATTTTTATTGGACCTGTGTTTGTTGCCTTTCATTTGTCGTGTCCCCAGTAAACTTTTGGCTTTTGCCTGTATTTCACTGATGACATATAGCATCAAAAAATAAATCGATACGTCTTTCCGATTTTTTATTATATAAAAAACCCTGTTGCACATTCTCATCAACCTAACCAACAGTGACACTCAATTACATATGTATACATCATGCGAAATCAAACTCCTCACACGTTATCAGTCCAGACAGACCAAAAACATTTACCCCAAAATGTACTGCACATGATCATAAATATATAAATATAAAAACAACAAAAAACACCACACTCAAGAGCTCACACAAACCTTTTCCACAAGTCATTCCTCTTGCAAGCCCAAGTACTCAAACTCCTGTCGCAATAACAACCACGCTCCGATCGACTGCCTAAATTGTTTTCCTCCCTTTGCCTTTAATGAATTCGGCACATTCATTAGTAAAAGTGTATTTCCACTGCTTGTCGTCAATGAAGGTTTTAGAATATTAACATTCTTGCGCAGCTGTGATTCTTTCACTTTAAAACAATTATATTTACTTTATTTTATTGCAATGATAAATCCAGTTTTCAGAAATAAAGGATTTATTTATTTATTTATTTATTTAACACTTTTATTGTAATACAATCTGGCGGGCTTATTGCCAGGCGGCAATCTCTTCCAACCAACCAGACAAAAGTAAATGAAGCAAGTTACGTGGTCGCATAAATCATTCAAATGACTATCCATCCCCACGAAATCCATAAACATATACGTGAGAACATGCCCACAAACCCCACAAAGACGGACAATCACCCGAACACTATTTTTCATATAAAGTGAGATATCATCAATCAAAAGGAAAGGAAAGGATGGTGGAGAGGAAAGGAAAAGAAAAATCAGGAATGAAACACGTTATTTTACTGACTAGAAATTAAGAGTTTTTTCAGTCGCTTCTTAAAGCATGCCAAGGACGGAGCGAGTCTTATATTGGTTTGTAACTGATTCCAGAGTCTCACTGCATGGACAGTAAAGGACGACGTGAAAAAAGAAGAGCGGTGAACTGGAAAGGCCAATAAACAATCTCTGTTTGAGCGTAGCGCTAATCCATGATTGGAAAGACGCTGAAAATTTTCGGCGAGATAAGAGGGTGCGGCGGGACAGTTAAGGATATTATACAATAGAGACAGTATGTGAATTTGGCGTCTATTTCTAACATTCAACCAGTTCAATGCCTTCTGGTATGAAGTTATATGATCGTACTTTCGTAGGTTGAAAATAAATCTTAGGCACACATTTTGAAGACGCTGTAATTTGTCCAGCTGTTCCTCTGTAACATCCAAGTAACATACGTCCGCATAGTCCAGAATCGGAAAGAGCAGAGATTGTACGAGTAAAATTTTGGTTTTAGTTGGTAGAAATCTTTGCAACACTTTAAGGGAATGAAGGCTGAAGAAGATCCTTCGGCTTACCTCATTTATTTGATCTCGCCATGAGAGAGTGTTATCTATTAGCACTCCTAGGTTTTTAACAGTTTTATGTAATGGTATAATAGAGCCATCAAGTAATATTGGAGGAAGTAAGTCAGTGTTGAATTTACCGAGAAGCTGAGGGCTGCCAATGAGGATCGCTTGAGACTTCTTAGGATTGATGAGTAAGCCATGCTCCCCAGTCCACTCCGAGATCGATTGAAGGTCCGTATTTAAATTGTTCAAAGCCGCGTGAAAGAAATTTGGATCAAAATGAATATATATCTGCAGGTCATCTGCATACAGATGATAAGAACATTTAAGAGACGATGTTATTGGGTTGATGAATATAGAAAAAAGGAGTGGAGAGAGAATTCCACCTTGGGGAACGCCTGCAGAGAGATCAGTCCATTCAGATATACGCTCTTGGTATTTACAGGATTGTTGTCTTCCCTTTAAATAGTTCGAAAACCAGACTATGACCGATTCAGAGAATCGTAATGAACGCATTCGAGCCATAAGCAGATCAAAGTCTACAGTATTGAATGCATTGCTGAAATCCAGCAGACATAACAATGTCAACTGCTTAAAGCTCATTCCACGTCTCACGTCATCCGTGATCTTGACCAGTGCGGTAGTGGTACTATGTCCCGGACGAAATCCTGACTGCAATGGATTAAACAATTCAAATTGATTAAGGTGGGAGTCAATTTGTATATGAACAATTTTTTCAATAATTTTGGATAGTGTGGGCAGAATAGATATGGGCCTAAAATCTTTATATGACGTGGGTGAGTCAACTTTCGGGATCGGAATAATTAGAGCCCTCTTCCATACACTAGGAAAGCTGCTAGTAGACAAAGAAAAATTTATAATATGTGTTATGATAGGAAGAATAGCATCGATAATGAAGGAGATGAATACAATCGAAATATTGTCGTCACCCATCGCTTTTGAGGATATAGTCAAAAGAATACGACGAACCTCACCTACATCAACCTCCGAAAAGTGGAGCTCAGGAACATTGGGTCGAGGCATTACATGAATTTTTCGGAGAGTGTTCTCCTTTGTGGTAATGTCTAAACTGAGTGATGGTGTTGCAAAATGTCTATTAAGGTTATTAACATCTAATGTGAAGTTACCTGAGGTGTCCGAGGATTTGACACCCATCGAGTTCAGGACCTTCCACCTTTTTGCAGGCTGACAGTTTTGAAGGGTGTCAAAAAAGTGTTTTCTTTTTGCATTCCGACATAATTGTGTACATTTATTGCGAAGTCGTCGAAAAATCTCCCATAGTTGATCATTGGGATTAGATTTGAAGTTTTTTTTCGCTTTGTCACGTCTAGCCATGTTTTTTTTAATGTCGTCAGTCAGCCATGGGGCAGGTCTATACTTTAAGTGAGTAAGTTTAAGTGGAGCGTGTTTGTCGCAGAGCTCTAGTAAAAACGTGTTGAATAGATTTATTTTACTATCTATATTATCCAATCGTTCGATGGCCGCCCAGTCAACTTCGCTTGCGTCGGAAAATAAGGCGTCCCTATCAACGCGTCCAAAGCTTCTCAGGAATTTTCTCTCTTTTGAGAGTTTCGGAGCGTGGTTGATCAGTGAGATATATATCAAATCATGATGCGAGAAGCCTGGAGCATCAATTTGTCCATGAGTTCGAACTGCAGAGGGATTTGAGGTAATAATTAAATCTAGAAGGCTTTGGGAATTTCTTGTTACATGTGTACAGTTTAGGGGCATTATTGAGAGGTTCATTGACTGTACGATTCTCAGGAGTTTGTCAGATCGGCCGTCATTTTTTTTAAGGCACGTATTGAAATCTCCCATTATGAGAGTGGTATTGAAATTAGGAGTATGATCTTCAAGAAGTTTTTCTAACTCGTCAAAATAATTATTATTAGGAGGACAGTATATCACTCCGATGAGATATTTAATGAAGTTGTAGTGAAGGGATATAAATAAATATTCTGGGCCTCCAGAGTAAGGAGCTTGGGATTGACAGATGATAGAAAAATTTATATTATTCCTCAAATATATGCAGACTCCTCCTCCCATTCTCCCCACCCTGTCTCGCCGAACTAGATGGAATCCTGGAAGAGAAAAAAGTGAGTTTGATAGTGATGGTTTCATCCAGGATTCGCTAACCAGCAGGGCATGGACAGGCTGGTCATGAAATGAGGTGAGCAGCTCAGAATAATGGGCGGGTATGCTTTGGGCATTTATATGGCATGCGTGAAAGTCATTGTTAGCTGTAGAGAAAGCAGAGCGGAGATGATTATTCAAAAGTAATGGCGGGTTTGTATCAGCGAAATCTGAAGAGTCTGAAGATGACGTGTCCAATGTAGATAGGAATTCAGGAAAGGGTGAGGGAGTAGATAGAAGGGTATGCGAAGTAGGTAGAGTCATGGAATCATCGGGAGATAAGGGGGGCGATGACATTAAATATTTGTTCAAAAAAAAAAAAAACACAAAATAAACTAAATCAACGAAAAAAAACAAGCTCAGAAACACAAAGCCAAGAAACAGCGAATTTATTCTACTGTCACGCGTCGTACCCCTGTCTAGTTGATTGAAGGTCACAAACAAGAAATAAAAACAAGCAAAAAAAAAAAAAATTCGAAAAAATTACAAAACCCTTAGAGACTTACAATGCAAGTCATTAAAAATACATACAAATACAGAGAGAGAAAAGGAAACAAGAAACAAATGTAAAAGTAACACTTAACGTAGTTCAGGCAAGTGGAAGAGAGAAAAAAGAAAATATGAATATATTTCCACAGCTATAATGTAATCAGTAAGAGAATATCTACATTGAGTGTGGATTGCCTCAAGTTGTAAAATGGAAGCTGTCAATCATGAAAAGGAAAAAAAATAGCAATAGATTCCCAAAAAAAAAAAGAAAACAGAATGTAAATATAGGCAAGTCAAAATAATAGGATAAAAAAAAACAGTTTAAAGGCAATATACAGCGGCAGGAACACAGCTCAATAGTACAGTGGGTAAAAAAAAAAACAAACAAAAAAAAAAAAATATCAAAAACAATGAATAGTTTGAGTCTGACATTTGTTCCCGCCATCAAAAATGTAAGATATGTTATGTACCGAGCGCGAGTATTGCCACAACGGAGGTGCAAGTCGCATTGCTGTCAAAATTTATTGTCGATTGCTGTACAAGCAGCATATATCACCCGACGCATGAATCAACTCAAGGACCCAGTTAACAGATCAAACAAAAAATTCGGGCTAAGTACGCCGAGCCGAACTCACGATCAGGCAACATTGCCTTGACTGCCGATCAGCGCGACTCGCATATGCTCTATGACATTTATTCCGCTGATTTATTGGTCTTCATAATGCGGCAACACTCGCGTAATCACAACATAATATTTGACACAAAATTTGACAGTTTGTTAAAATGTTTTGAAATAATAGAAGAGAAAAAAAAGAAATACTAAAAGCACGTATCACTTGGAGCCCGATGATTTTCCCCTCTTAGAGCTCTGCCTTGTTGATCTCGCCTGGGTCTCGCTATCCAAGGTTACTTCGTTTGTTCCCTTTATGTTCTGCAGCTCCTGCAAACTTGTGAGATGAAAGATTTTGTCACGGTGGCGAACTACAATCCTTCCATCTCTGGTCCAGCAGCTTCGCGGAGGAAACAATCGGCGAGCCTCCATAAAGACCGTATAGCGACTCGGGGTCAGGGACTCCGTTATCAATATCTCCTTCCCTTTGAGGTTCCTCTTCTTATTAAACACCTCTTGGCGTCTTATTTTATTGCAGAAATTAACAACAATGGGGCGCTTACCCGTTGTTCCCCGTCCCAAGCGAAAACAGCTGACGATGTCGTCCGGACTGAGCTCCACACCCAGGTCAGTCCGGGCGCACGCTATGATCGCCTCCCTGGGCGAGTCAACCTCACTCTCTCGGATCCCGTGGAACAATAGAGTGTTCCTTCGGGCCACCGCCTCGAGATTGTCGATCCGGGAGTGGAGATCCTGCTGAACCTTGAGCACCTTTTTCATGAGGGTCATAATTTGCTCCTTAAATCTCACAAAATCCCCCGTCAGTGAGGTTAGGTCTGGAGAACGGGCGCCATCTCCAGTTTGACGGAGCCTCTCCTCGAATGACGCCATCTCAGTTCTAAAGAACTCTATTAGCTCCTCCGTATTACCACCCTCCATATTAACCCTCAGTAATTAGTAATAAAATATAAATATTTAAACTCGCGTGACAGTTAACGCGTCTTCACTTTTCGACCATAGACAACAATTCCAGCAAGGATTAAACAGCAACAAGAAATTGAATTCGATATTAACATTTGAGCAGTGTTATACGATAGGAAAAAAAATGAACCTACCATAATTAACCCATACAATTTAATAGATTTATGTCGGCAAAAACGACTTCTTCCCTTTACCTATATAAGTAATCCAAGTTACACGAAAATCTTATACAATGTCCATATTGATTGCTTAATATATGCAGTCTTGTTCTGTAAGAGTTGAACAAATTGTTAATAGCATCCACTTCACTGTGGAATAAGATATTTTATACAGATGAACCTTCACGGAACGACCTCTCTGGGCTAGTTGATTAGACGCCTGTCTCCCAGCTTGGAACTCAGATTTTTTTAAAAGGATTCCAGTCTAGTTTTTCTGGTTGGTTGGAAGAGATTGCCACATGGCAATACGTCCGTCAGGTGTAATACAATACAATACAATATAACGAACGTGGAACATGACAAGCTGAGTTAGTTTCGGACTAGTATTTTCTATCTGACGAGATTGTAAGACCCAGCACTTCAACAAACGACTATAGTCCAACTTAGTCTTTGGAATCTGTTGTTTGGAGTTTATAAAACTCTGCCTGATCGGCGAATATTAGCGGACTCGATTGTACTTTTCAAAGTCGTGAATGGAATGATACGACTGTCCGAAACTCTTGGAATTGATTAGCATTTCAGTATCGACAAGAATTAGCAGACTGCACTTAACATTTATATATGAAAACTATAGAACAAATAATTTTGCGAATTCTCCCATACCTAGACTACACAGGATCGGAAATGAGTACGCAACGGTCTCGGATGTATTTAGAGTAAGTTTGCTGACCTATAAGGAGTGTCTGAAAAGGCACTTCAGAATATCCGAGCCTAGAAGTTAATTTGTCAAGTTGTACCTGTCTGATTCCGTCTTCGATATTTTATTTTCGATTTGTATTTTGTTTTGTTTTTAATGATTTTTCTATAGTCTTTGTATTATTTTGCGCAGTGCAGGCTGTGCGCCTGTGGACGGCCCCGTATTGTGTTGGTAACATCTGATTTTACAATTTGATACCTGTTTCATTCTAAATATTTCTGTTGTAATTGTGTAAAATATTTTTTTATTTTTTTGTATATTCTGTCAAACTTAATGTGTTGAGAACTCATTACTGGATGTTTTATCTTTTTTGTTGTTGTTATTTTTGTTATAAGATACATTGTGCCGTTTACTTATAAATAAATAAAATTTTAAAACTTCTGCTGTATGCGTTCATTTTATTCAACTGATAATAAAAATAATAGAACGATCTCGTCAAGGGCGCTCTAACTCGGTATTTCAACCCACTATCATTGACAGATTTAACAGCATTGGACTATGATATGATGTTGAAAGTGATGATAAGAGGATAAGAGTTGGACTATGATATGACGTTGAAAGTGATGATAAGAGTTGGAATATGATATGATGTTGAAAGTGATGATAAGAGGATAAGAGTTGGACTATGATATGATGTTGAAAGTGATGATAAGAGGATAAGAGTTGGACTATGATATGATGTTGAAAGTGATGATAAGAGGATAAGAGTTGGACTATGATATGATGTTGAAAGTGATGATAAGAGGATAAGAGTTGGACTATGATATGATGTTGAAAGTGATGATAAGAGGATAAGAGTTGGACTATGATATGATGTTGAAAGTGATGATAAGAGGATAAGAGTTGGATTATGATATGATGTTGAAAGTGATGATAAGAGGATAAGAGTTGAACTATGATATGATGTTGAAAGTGATGATAAGAGGATAAGAGTTGGATTATGATATGATGTTGAAAGTGATGATAAGAGGATAAGAGTTGGACTATGATATGATGTTGAAAGTGATGATAAGAGGATAAGAGTTGGACTATGATATGATGTTGAAAGTGATGATAAGAGTTGGACTATGATATGATGTTGAAAGTGATGATAAGAGGATAAGAGTTGGACTATGATATGATGTTGAAAGTGATGATAAGAGTTGGACTATGATATGATGTTGAAAGTGATGATAAGAGGATAAGAGTTGGACTATGATATGATGTTGAAAGTGATGATAAGAGGATAAGAGTTGGACTATGATATGATGTTGAAAGTGATGATAAGAGTTGGACTATGATATGATGTTGAAAGTGATGATAAGAGGATAAGAGTTGGACTATGATATGATGTTGAAAGTGATGATAAGAGTTGGACTATGATATGATGTTGAAAATGATGATAAGAGGATAAGAGTTGGACTATGATATGATGTTGAAAGTGATGATAAGAGGATAAGAGTTGAACTATGATATGATGTTGAAAGTGATGATAAGAGGATAAGAGTTGGACTATGATATGATGTTGAAAGTGATGATAAGAGTTGGACTATGATATGATGTTGAAAATGATGATAAGAGGATAAGAGTTGGACTATGATATGATGTTGAAAGTGATGATAAGAGGATAAGAGTTGGACTATGATATGATGTTGAAAGTGATGATAAGAGGATAAGAGTTGGACTATGATATGATGTTGAAAGTGATGAGGTTTACATCCTTATCAGATAGAAGGAAGATTTTTGACCTCACAACATTGGCTATGATTGTCAGCTCGTATTTCAATAGTCCGGAACTAGCTCAGCTTGTCATGTTACACGTTTCTTGTAGGCCCACTCGGAAATATGTTTTGTTCCACAGCGAAGTGGTTGGAACTTATTATTGGTTCAACTCTTGCAAAATAAGGCTGAATAGATTGAGTAATCAATATAGGCATTGTATAGATTTTCATATGGCTTTGCCTACTTACAGGACCTAAGTGAAGAAGGTGTTCTTGCCAGGATGAATTGATTGAATTGTATGGATTTGCTTTGTTGTGCTGTTCGACTTGTACTGTTTTATCCTATTGTATAACAATGCTTCCAAATTAATGTTAAATTCTACAATATGTTGTTGTTTTTTTTTAATCTCTGGATCATGTAAACAAGTAGAGTATAATGATAGCAAGGTTGTCATGATGTGTAAACAAGTAGAGTGTAAGGATAGCAAGATGTCATCATGTGTAAACAAGTAGAGTGTAAGGATAGCAAGATTGTCATGATGTGTAAACAAGTAGAGTATAAGGATAGCAAGATTGTCATGATGTGTAAACAAGTAGTGTAAGGATAGCAAGATTGTCATGATCTGTAAACAAGTAGAGTGTAAGGATAGCAAGATTGTCATGATGTGTAAACAAGTAGTGTAAGGATAGCAAGATTGTCATGATCTGTAAACAAGTAGAGTGTAAGGATAGCAAGATTGTCATGATGTGTAAACAAGTAGTGTAAGGATAGCAAGATTGTCATGATCTGTAAATAAGTAGAGTGTAAGGATAGCAAGATTGTCATGATGTGTAAACAAGTAGAGTATAAGGATAGCAAGATTGTCATGATCTGTAAATAAGTAGAGTGTAAGGATAGCAAGATTGTCATGATCTGTAAACAAGTAGAGTGTAAGGATAGCAAGATTGTCATGATGTGTAAACAAGTAGTGTAAGGATAGCAAGATTGTCATGATCTGTAAACAAGTAGAGTGTAAGGATAGCAAGATTGTCATGATGTGTAAACAAGTAGTGTAAGGATAGCAAGATTGTCATGATCTGTAAACAAGTAGAGTGTAAGGATAGCAAGATTGTCATGATGTATAAACAAGCAGAGTGTAAGGATAGCAAGATTGTCATGATGTGTAAATAAGACTTTTTTTTCCTCAACCCTAATTAGTGAAGGTTAACAAACATAAGAGCGGGTATACAATCTTTAGTGAATATTGATTTATTATTTCAATACGAAATATTAATTCCACATTCACTGATTTATATAAGGACGGTGTACATTAACTAGATATTATGGTTTACATTCAATGTATAATCCACTTCCACTCTGACGTATTTAGAGGATGCCATAGTTTAAACCATTTAAGGTAGGTACTATAGATTTTATTTTTTACTCTTGGAAAAGTTATGTCATTCGAGAGATTGGTTATGCGATTTAAAATTTACGAGATTGCGCATTTTTCTCCAAATCCAAAGGAGACCCTCGTTAGCCTAAAGGCTTATTTTTTTCTCTACGGGACAGTTGTTATTCACATGGTACTGAAATGCTGATTAATTACGAGTAGATCAATAGGCTATCCGTCATGATTCAGTATGACGACCTCCGTGGTCTATTTTGTAGGACACTTGTCTCTCAACCTGGATTGCGGGTTCGATTCCTGTTAGAACGTAACATAGATTTAAAAGAAAAAAATATTCTAGTCTGGTTTTCACTTAAGGCCTTTTTAGCACGTTTCTAGTTGGTTGGAAGATATTGCTACAATGCAATAACTCCGACAGGTTGTACTGTATAGAACAAAAGTATAATACAATACAACCTCCGTGTTCAGTTCGTAAGCTGCATGTCTCCCAACCCTGGAGCTGCGGGCTCGATTTCTGGTAAAATTAAGATGTTTTTTAAAAGGATTCCAGTCTATTTTTCTCATAAGGCCTCCAAAATATTTCTGGTTTGTTGGAAAAGATTACTACATGACAATAAATTATCTTGGCTGTACTGCTTGAAAGTGTAATATAATACAATCATTGTCAGCCATTCCGTGGAGAGCAGACGTCTGTGCGTGTATTGATTTATTGTGTTCAAACTGTAGTTCAGCAAGCACACAATCTTGACAGGTTAATCCGAAAATACATACATATCACTTTTGCGCTACTTAACAGCACTATAAAAATTTATGACAATATGCATATACGGAAAAATATAAACTCAGATATAAAACGATCAAAGAGTATAACCTTTTTTTTTTTCATTTATTTCACCTGGCGAGTTTATTGCCATGTGACAATCTCTTCCAGCCAACCAGAAAGATGTTTTAATGGTGCCTAAGTGAACACCATACTGGAATTCTATTTTAAAAAATCTGGATTCCAGCGGGGATTGAACCCGCAACCTTCGGATTGGTAGACAAGCGTCTTACCACCAGGCCACGGAGGTCTGGGTTGTATATGCCAGGCATCAAACCTGGGGCGCTCACTTGCTTAGCGTGAATCTTTACCGTTAGACCAATGACGCCCACTACCAACTGCCATAATATAAAAAGGAGGGTGCATAAAATATTTATCAAAAGGGGGTCTGTCCTAACTGAGTTCCCTGGCCATGTTTTTATTGTCAGGACACCACTGCTTGAGGGGGAACTTTTACAAATGACAAGGAGATTAACTTCCAAAATATTTGATATGTTTAATCTGTTGCAGTTTTTCCTTGGCAGTTTTATTTAGTGCTTTTCTTGTGTTGCTTAATAGCGCTATAACAATTGAAGATTAATAACACATAAGCTACAGAAAAACACAAATTCAGATGTTAAATAGTTTAAGAGTAAATATCAGTCGACAATTGGATCCGACAGGAATCCAACCTGGATTACGTGTGATGGGCGAATAGAAATAGACAATTAACCTTTCCTTCCCGGTGTTGGGTATTTTCTACACGTTCCTTCAAATACCCATCAATATCTCTATAAATATAATAAATACAAGGTTAAGATTCTAGGTATTCCTCCATAATATATTTACGCATTGATTTAAAAAATAATATTAATAATAATCAGAATTTATCGACTACATCGTAAGTATTTTCTGAATATCGGAAACAAATTCGCATTTAAACGCTGTGAGTGCCTCGATCTTGGGTCTTGACGATAGGTGAAAAGTATGCGGGAAGCGCGACACTATATTCGCATCTCACTTTTGCATACGTCACTGAATAGCGAGGAGCGCAATTGTCTCAACCTCGCAAGTGTAAGCCACGCCCGAGTTAGCCACCAACCCTGCCGCGCTGCAGTAGCTGTTGAGCTGGCAACGAGACTAGACCTACGCCCGTTCCGTGAGCGGTGCCAGATGGGATTTTAATGTTTTCAGCAAATAAATATCAATTATTATAATTTTTAACTTCAATTATGATTAATTAAGGGGATTATCTATGAATGTTCTTATTTTTCCGATTTAAAATCGCTAATTTTATATCGCATACTCACTACCCAACACCGGAACACGCGTTTCATTTTTATCACCGTAAGGGAAGGGTTAAAGAAGGGTAGTGACAGGTAACAAAGTAAATGGAGCTCTTAATGTTTTAAACCACAACTACGCTATATCAACAGTAGCACAGATGACAATACATAATAATGTGCTGGTGCCCACCTTGATGTATGGAAGTGACATTTGGATTCGGCAGAAGAATGATAGGACTAATGCTGTGGATATGTTTGCATTGAGGAAAATTTGTGGAGTGTCAATGTTTGAAAGAAGGCCGAATGAAGACATTAGAAATGAATGCATGGATAAAATGGATGATTTATGTAAGATGAAAAAAAGGAGGTTTAAGATGGTTTGTACATGTGGAGAGAATAAATAACAAAATGAGTATAGAAATCAAAAGTGCAAGGGGTGCTTGTAAGAGATAGACTGAAGAAAACGTGGCTGGACCAAATTAACCAGATTTAAAAAAAAAGGAAAAGTGAGAAGTATGAATAATAGAAATTGTGCGTGAAGAGATGGAATGTGGAGGAGGCGAAAGTTGTGTGCTTGGATAGATAAGATAGGAGATCTGTTCTATCTGCCTACCCCGTAAGCGACACGGCGTGATGTTATTTATGTATGTTTAGGAGCTGTTGTTCCTTAAAGGAGAGATGATGAGGATGATTGTTGATAAATAAAAACTCGTCGAAATCGGAATGTGTAAAGAGGAATTTTATTGACAGACGTCGGTATTTATAATGTTTATTGAATGTGTGCGGGAATGCACGCGCGATATATCGCTGTCTCGTCTCTGCGTTTACAATACGTTTCTTGTCGCGTGTAGGTATTCATGCTGTTTTGGGAGACGGCGCGAAAGATGTGTTGCATTCTCGCTTCATCATGGAATGCGCTCTCGGTTGATAGCGAGTTGAATGACCGGCGCGTGGACTTTGTCCATTGATTGTCTCGGATTGTGAAGGTGTGTAAAGGTCGTCTCGTGGGTTCAGTGACCGCGCATACGATCGCCACATATGTATGAAATTACGACCATATTTTCAAATATCGTGCAAAACTACAATGGCTTTAAATAAGAATGTGAAGGAATTCCCACATTCTGTCAACCCTCTTTGGAGTTTTAATATGTTTATTAACCCTCTTTGGAGTTTTGACCAAACCAAGCTGTCCTCAGCATCTATGCGAGAAATGTTATCTTCTTTCTGAGCATGCATAGTCCTCCCAATCTGGTGATGGCAGATCTTTTGTATACAAAACACATCTCATATTTTGTAATCCACTCGACTCTACTTGAGAACGATATTTTTGGCTCAGTCAAATCCTTATTATCGTTAGCACATTTTTAAGAAATAATTAAAGAAGCGACTAAAAAAACTCTTAATTTCTATTCAGTAATGTGTTAACGTGTTTCATTCCTGATTTTTCTTTCCTCTCCGCCATCCCTTCTTTTTCCTTTGATTGATAATACGAGGCATATCCAGAAAGTTAGTGTATTGAATTTTTGCAAGTTACAATTTTTTTTATTTAAACAAAAAAATTACGTGGTTACCGTAGTACATATGTAAGCTATTTTTCGACATATTCGCCATTCCTCTCAATGCAGGTGGTGAAGCAGGGTATCAACTTTTTGATGCCTTCCTCGAAGTAGTTTCCCGCCAACCCCTCCGTCCACTTCTCCACCTCCTCTTTTACCTCCTCGTCGGTTGAAAACCTTTTTCCACCCATGTGCAGCTTCAGGGAGGTCAAGAGATAGTAATCTGAAGGTGCTAGGTCAGGAGAATGCGCGGGATGGTTCAGGACATCCCATTTAAACGAGGCGAGCAGTTCCTTCGTGGCGTTGGCCGTGTGTGGTCTGGCATTGTCGTGCAGCAGGCAGACTCCCTTTGTCAGCATGCCTCTCCTCTTGTTCTGAATCGCCCTCCGCAATTTTTTAGGGTCTCACATGTATCTTGCAGAGTTGATGGTCTCCCCTTGAGGCATATATTCAATTAAAATTATGCCTTGACAGTCCCAAAACACGGATGCCATGATTTTCTTGGTTGAAATTGTGGTTTAGAACTTTTTGGCGGAGGGTGAAGAGGTGTGACGCCACTGTTGAGACTGCCTTTTGGTTTCAGGCGTGTAGTGTGCAACCCAAGTTTCATCTCCAGTAACGATGGAGCGGAGAAATTCATCTCCATGGAGTTTGCAGCGCCTCAAAAACTCTTGCCCGGCATTATTTATTTTGCACTTGGCGGGAGATTGGATTGACATTTTTCACGAAACGTGTTGTCGCGTCGACACTTCTCAACGACCTCGAACCGGTCTCGTTGCGGAGGGGAAGGGTCAGGCTACACGGAAGTGTAGCCAACATGTCGAAAATAAAATCCATCCGGTCGTGAGAGCCTCAGGACACTTACTTTCTGGATACGCCTAGTATCTCACTTTTACTTTAATACGAGTATGTTTATGACTATAAATATGAATAATTAATTGAATTTTTTTTTGACCATATAACTTGCTTTATTTATTTGGTGTTAACATAAGTTGTGTCCGTTTTTTTCCTATTTAAAAATGAGCACCAAAAGTAAAATAAAATGGTAAAGGTTATACGTCATTCGAAAGAAAATTTTCTGCTCTACAAGATATTGTGTTTGCTTTTACGTTACATATATTATTTTATTTGATTACAAGCCTTCAAAATGGAATGTCAAGTAGACGAAAGTGAGCATTTTCGACACCTTTTGTTCGCGTTCAATCGAGGAAATAAACCTGCCAAAGCTGCTCGCGATATTTACGAAGTGTACGGTGAAGATGCTATGAATGAAAGGACAGCTCGTCGATGGTTTTTGCATTTCAAAGACGGTAATTTCGACCTGAAAAGCATGGAGCGTTCCGGACGACCAGTGGACTTCGATGAGGACCACTTAAACTATAAAATGAATAATAATTTGAATATTTTTTTGCGACAATGTAACTTGCTTGCTTTTCAGCTCAAAGTCTCGCATTTCAAAGCTTTATAACACTTTGAAAAGCCTCATCTTGTACCAGAAAATTAGACAGTTGCAATCCTCCATAAAGTAACAGTTATATCTATGGCAACTTCACATTCAGTAAATTTAAAAACATAATATAAATACAGCAAGCCTTATACATTAGGTTGTTGTGCTCACGTATATGTTTATGGATTTCGTGGGGATGGATAGTCATTTGAATGATTTATGCGACCACGTAACTTCCTTTATTTACTTTTCTCTGATTGGTTGGAAGAAATTGCCGCCTGGCAATAAGCCCAACAGATTTTATTTGCAATAAAAGTGTTAAATAAATAAATAAGTTAAGGTTAAAATCTAACATAAGTTTTAGGACAACCTAATGAACATAAAAAATATAATATAATAATATTTGGAATTTATTAAGTTCAAAACCGTTAATTCCACTTTTTATAACGGTATAACCCTATCGGTTTCAAGGTTTTCACCTCATCATCAGGGGAGTACAAACAATAATTCAAGAGTCTTATTTGTACTCCCCTGGTGGTGAGGTTAAAACCTTGAAACCGGTAGGGTTATACCGTTATATTAAGTGGAATAAACAGTGTTAGACTAAACAAATTACAATGTCCTTAAATTTCTACAGTATTAATGCCTGAACTATAAATAATATATATATTAAGAAAAGAATTATTTTTCAAAGAAAATAAACAAAGAAATTGAAACTAAAACCACTTCTGCCTTCAGCTAACGATAAAAAATCATTTCAACTTAATTTTTCTCTCTGAAATTTCTTGGTGCCTTCATTTAAAAAAATATAGATTGAAATTCAACCCCTAATGCCTGGCGGAGGGTTGTTACGTGGTCTATTGTAGACTCGACAAAAAGGAGACGACGATGGCATGAGATGAAAAATTGTATAATGAAGTGGAGCATCCCGTTGACATTAACAAAATCCTCAGCGTTTTGATTAATGAAGGCACTGTTTTCTCGATCCACCCCTTCCAGGTCCGATTCATTATGTTCGGTAGACTTAAGGGAAGATAATTTTTTTGACTACTTTGAAAGTTGAAGACATTTTTCGCATTTTCAGCATTACTACTATCAATAATTTATCCTCTGGTCTATTTGAAGGTTCGATTCCTTTTTATATCCAGATTTTTAAAAGAAATGTATGTTCCAGTTTGTGTTTCACGTGCTTTAATGTTTAAATACTTAATCAGTTGAAATCTTGAAATTATCATTTGTTTTTTAAATATCTTATTGTTTTTTAAATATCTTTTGATATCCAGATTGTTCCAAGAAATATAAGTTCCAGTTTGTTTTTCACGTGCTTTAAGGTTTAAATACTTAATCAGTTGAAATTTTGAAATTATCATTTATTTTTTAAATATCTTTTGATATCCAGATTGTTCAAAGAAATGTATGTTCCAGTTTGTTTTTCACGTGCTTTAAAGTTTAAATACATAATCAGTTGAAATTTTCAAATTATCATTTGTTTTTTAAATATCTTATTGTATTACAATATATTGACTCATATAATTGCAAAAAAACTTAAATTTGGTAACGCAAACCATCTCAGTTTGAGTGGATTGCCTATAAAAAAAAACCTTTAAAAATGTAACAATCGATCTTTAAGTGAAAAAATATGGTCAGCAGGTGTGTTCCTAAAAGACAAAATAAGAAGCTCACGCATTCGTGGAAGCCTGGATTTTGCTGACATCAACAGCAAGATGGAGGAGAGGCGATTGAGATGGTATGAGCACGTTGGACGCTGAGTACCCGATCACATTGTGAACCAGGCAATCTCCATGGATCTTCCTCGAATAACAACCAGAGGAAGGCCAAAGCATTCATGGGTGGTGCAAAAAGATAACCTGATGCAGAGGCACGGTCTGGGGGACATAGTCCGGGACAGAAGAGCATACAACCTGAGGACGAGGAGAGCTGACCTTAACTGTCTTCGCAGACAATGAGTTGGGATGGAGCCAGGGAGAGAGATCTTTAAGTGAAAAAGTTTCCCGAAGAAAGAAGAAATGCAATATTCATTGTACGTGGTAAAGATATGACGTTTAGTATATCAAATCTTTTTCGCAAAGGATAACCGAAAAAATACATGGTCAATAGTTTCATTATCCAGAGCACACTTGTAGCCGGGACTCTCCACTGTACCCATTATATAAAGGTGACTATACTTAAGAAAATGTAGCATGGTCCCTGTGACGTTTCGCAAATTTGCCCCAATACAAAACCTTGTAATGACGTTCAGTAATTTTAATTATTTTATCAACTTTAATATAAGCCTCGATTCTAATAAATAGCAAGTTATTTAGGTAAATAAAATTATCCACACTTAAAACAATGTTTGGTTAAAATAGACTCTCCTTTGGCCATAAAACTGCCAAATTGTACCCTCGTACATAAAACTAACAATAATGACAAATTATACATCTTGTTACAAATTAACAAAAATATGTCAGTTTGTTAAAATCAAATAATATTTGGCGACGTTCGTCAAAAGTCACTACGTTAGTCCACATTGGCTAGGGAGGGGGTATACGATAATTGGATTTTCGATTTTTTATACATAAAATTAAATGTTCGTAATTAGTATTAATTCATAGTGAATCTTGGCCTATTCAAAGATTGATACAAATCATACAATACATTAGAATGTCAGTATAATAAAAATAAGGAATTAAAACGCCAGTTTAGAGAGAGAAAACATCGATTTAAAAAAAACGATTCGATTTGAAAAAAAAAAAAAGATTTTACCCCATCCCTTTGAGACATGACATTTCAAAACTCACATGAACCATGACACATTTTCTTAAGTATTGCCACCACGCAGTGGCCTGTCCGCAAACGACACATGTCGCTTCCATCTTGGTAAATTTTACTATGTTGAACCGTGGTTTCAAAGGGATAGATTATTGGATTAATTCATATCTAGAACCCTTATTTACACCAGTTATGAACGGTCATTTTAGTATTATATTTTAATCAAATATTTGTTTTCGTTTGACAATTTGTTTATTTACTTAAATCCATCAGAAATGGGATTACGAAAATAAAGAATCATGTATATTTTTGCATGAATTAAAATATGGGAATAGACAGTCGATCGGAGCGTGGTTGTTATTGCGACAGGATTTTGAGTACTTGGGCTTTCAGGATGAATGACGTGTGGAAAAGATTTATGTGGGCTCTTGAGTGTGGGTTTATTCTTGTTGTTTTGATTTTTGTTGTTTTGTATTTGTGTTTCTGTATATTTTTGTGTTAATTTTTATTCTTATTATTGTGTGCGGTATATTATGGGATGAACATTTTTGGTTTTATTTTTGTTTCATTTTGAATTCATTTTTGGTTTTTCTTTTGTTTTTGTTTTTATTCTTATGATTGTGTACGGTATATTATGAAATGAACAGGTTTGGTCTTTCTGGAGTGATGATGTGTGAAGAGTTTGATTTCGCATGATGTTTCCAGTTGTAATTGAGTGTCACTGTTTGTCAGGTTGATGAGAACGTGCAACGGGGTTTTGTTTTTTGTGTAATCAAAAATCGGAAAGAAGTATAGATTTATTTTTTCATGCTAAATATCCTCAGTGAGATACAGGCAAAAGCCTAGTTTACTGAGGATACGACAAATGAAAGGCGACAAACCCAGATCCATTAAAATAATGTATGTGCAAATTAAATTACCTGTTGTTTTTTTCGCAAATTATGTATATTTCTTGTCATGTGTAAAAATAAATAAAAAAAAAGAAAAACGTGTTAAACATCAGTGTTATACAAACATGGAGTGTATAAAGCCACTTCTGAATTAACACTGCGGGTTTGATTGAAAAAGTTAAGGAATAGAGACGTAAGTCTTAAAGATGAAGAGAGTCGAAGACGTCCTGCTTGTGTTGAAAATGATGAATTGACAATTTGTTGGAAATACGTAAAAAAAATTTACAGTATCACAAATGACACGAGCATTGAGCATTGGTACTGATGGAGGGATAGATTTTTGGATTGATTTATATAAAGTCTTTATTTACACCAGTTGTATCCCAATCCAACGCCCATTAACACCAGTTGTATCCTAATCCAACGCCCATTTACACCAGTTGTATCCCAATCCTACGCCCATTTACATAAGTTGTATACCAATCTAACGCCCATTAGTGCCAAATATCACGTTTAAATATTATTTATAAGATATAACTTTTTTCAATGTTCGAATTTAATTTAACGACCGAATATTGTAACCAAAAAAAATTTATCATTCGGATTAACAATATTTTACTTTATGTTAAGTTACAAAGAAAGTAAATCTTAGATAAATAAGAGAAAAATTGGCTTTTCGTGTTGAACCTTGGAAGTTATGTATCAAAACAAATTTACTATAAAATTTATGTGAACATCCATCCGTCTTCACTGCTCGTTTCCTACTAAAATGCTTAAAATGTCGGGGGAATTAATCAAACTTATCTTTATGTTGAAAATCAGGACTGATATATGAACAAAATAAATATATTTTATTTTATTACAATGGCTGGTATTTTATCGACCATTAAAAAATGTTACAAGAGTAATACTAAAATTTTGAGTGCGCATGAATATAAATACAACTTGTCACAAAAATAATACACATTTATATATAAATAATACACAAAAAATAACTAAAATTCTTTTTTTTTTTTTTAATCTACTTTGCACGGATTTCTCCTATTACACAAAGAGGGTCTGCTTCTAGCGTTAGCTTATTCGTTAGGAAGAATATCAGCCAGGATTCTTCTCATACTGCTAGGCGGTACCGAGAATATATCAACCGTGTCATTCAGTTGGTTCAATATCTCTATACCACGCGTGACTGAGTGTTTAGCCATGATATTCGTCCTGTAAGTTGGTATGTATTGTAGAACAGAGGGTGATTCTTTACACGGCTATATTTATTGGGTACATATAAACTATAATTAATCCAATCTAATACACAAAAAAAAACCTTACATCTAAATTTAAATATACATGTATTTACAGTGATCTCGAAAAGTTTGAGAGAAACAAAGTCAATGAAAAGAAAGCGATAAAAAAATCAATGATTATCATGCTATGGCGTAGGATTTATGGTTCAAACAAACGAAAACGCTCTCTAAGAAAACTTTTAAAGGCATTAAAACTGTCACTTAATATGTCCGAGACTGCAGTATAATCATTATCAATGCTTTCTGGTATAAAATGATATATTAAAAGAAAGTGTCACTCTGCCTGTCTATCTAAATTTATTTATCTTTCATATAATTTGCCTAATTTCGTGAAGCTGAAACAAAACATACTGTGACCGTGAAGTGAAAATTAAACAAAAGATGTACTGCGTAACGTTCGTATTCTAATTTTGAAACACATGCTATCGAAGTAAAACAAGTCAGTAATTGCAATATTATTAGATTGTTTATACTTTTTTACAAAACAAATCATTCGCATTTCGAGCACACACACTGAAAAATATGGTAATTATTGAGTAAAATATCACACAATTTGATGATATTTTAAAGTAAAAATATGCGAAAAGTCTTAATCTTTCTTTACGTATTGAATGTATCAAATAAGTAACGTTCGGTGTGACTAATAACTTTTAAACTTTTCTTTAAAAAACGTTTGAAAATGCCTGGATGATGTAGTTTGACATAAGAGTGTTTATACAAATAGAAGAAATACAGGATAACAAAGGCAACGACGGTAGACTTTTCTTTTTCTTCTCCATCCCAACTCACTGTCTGCGAAGACTGTTCGGGTCAGCTCTCCTCGTCCTCAGGCTGTATGCTCTTCTGTCCCGGACTACGTCCCCCAGGTAGACTATAAATGCTAAACAAAAGCAATCTCTTAAAGCTCTATCATAATACTCCGCCCGATTGGATTGATTTGGAACAACCAATTTATAAGATGAAAAAGAAATCGATCTTAAAGTTCTACTTCACTCCGAAGAAATATCACAAATTAAATTATTAAATTCAAATATAGCATTGTGACAATATGAATAATGTTGCTCATACTTCCCTGTGAAGTGACTCAGTTACACCTTAAAAGGTTATTAACATTTTGTATCCCGATCCCGTGTTTTATCGTGACAAACAAGATTTGTGTTGAATCCCGATACTGTGTTTTGTCGTGATGAACAAGATTTGTATTGAATTCTAATAATGTGAGTTACATTGATAAACAAGATTTGTATTGAATCCCGATTCTGTGTTTTATCGTGATAAAAAATATTTGTGTTGAATCCCAATACTGTGTTTTATCGTGATGAAAAAGATTTGTGTTGAATCCCAATACTGTGTTTTATCGTGATGAAAAAGATTTGTATTTTATCGTGATAGACAACATTTGTGTTGAATCCCGATCCTATGTTGTATTGTGATAAACAAGATTTGTGTCGAATCTCGATTCTGTGTTTTATCGAGATAAACAAGATTTGTATTGAATTCTAGATACTGTGTTTTATCGAGATAAACAAGATTTGTATTGAATTCTAATACTGTGTGTTACATTGATAAACAAGATTTGTATTGAATCCCGATTCTGTGTTTTATCGTGATAAAAAATATTTGTGTTGAATCCTAATACTGTGTTTTATCGTGATGAACAATATTTGTATTTTATCGTGATAGACAACATTTGTGTTGAATCCCGATCCTATGTTGTATTGTGATAAACAAGATTTGTGTTGAATCTCGATACTGTTTTATTGTGATTAACAAGATTTGTATTGAATTCCAATACTGTGGTTTACATTGATAAACAAGATTTGTATTGAATCCCGATTCTGTGTTTTATCGTGATAAACAAGATTTGTGTTGAATCCCGATTCTGTGTTTTATCGTGATATACACAATTTGTGTTAAATCCCGATCCTTTGTTTTATCGTCATAAACAAGATTTGTGTTGAATCCCGATTTTGTGTTTTGTTGGGATCGATACCTCTTCCAAAAAGGACATGTTACTGGCATTTACATTGATTTATTACACGAACAATGAAAATATAGATTTCTGCTGAAGATCCTGAGATCGCATCATAAGTATGCTGTGAAGAGTCAGATCTTGAAGATTTTGATATCTGAATCTGGAGACCAGCTTCAATCTTCCGAATAAAATAACGAATTTGTAAGATCCTCCATACAGGTTGTTATATAACGTCTCTAAACATGTGTTGATATATATTCAATCAACCGAAAAAAGAAAAACATTGCAGATCTTGATAAGTGTGTGCTGCACATAAGAAGAGGAGTGAGACCCGGCACATGTGTAAGGAGTGTGATGTGGCTCTATAAAAGGGGGAATGTTGGCAGAATCAAATTTAAATAAATTTACAAAGTTCCATGGCAATATTCTTAATATTAACTTAGATACAGTAATTTTAGTAAAAGCTTCACATTGATCAGAATTCCTCAAATACCAGCCGGGCACTGGCACTGGGACAAGTTGTCTTGCTAATGATCGGTTCTTAAAGTGTTAACATTTAAACATTCTGAGACAAAGTGTTATGGAACAAAATGTCTTGATTTTGTTTGGGTCTCAAAGTGTAAAGGAGTGTAATCTTCAATTTATTCATCGAAATGATGAAAATGTCGATATTAGAAAATTAATTCTACGAGGTTTCTGATTTTTTTTAAGAGATTTTTGCATGGTAATAAGCCATCCAGGCTGTTTTGTGTTCAACGAAAGTGAAATACAATACAATATAATGGGGAAGTGTAATATAATACAATACAATGGATAAGTGTAATACAATACAATAGGGAAGTGTAATGCAATACAATACAATGGGAAAGTGTAATATAATACAATACAACTAGGAAATGTAATATAATACAATACAACGGGGAAGTGTAATACAATGCAATACAATGGGGAAGTGTAATGCAATACAATGCGAAAGTGTAATACAATACAATACAATGGGTAAGTGTAATATAATACAATACCACGGGGAAGTGTAATAAAATGCAATACAATGGGGAAGGGTAATATAATACAATACAATGGGGAAGTTTAATATAATACAATACAATGAGAAAGTGTAATACAATACAATGGGAAAGTGTAATACAATACAATGAAAAAGTGTAATTCAATACAATGGGAAAAGTGTAATACATTACAATACAATGGGAAAATTTAATAAAATACAACGGGAAAGTGTAATACAATACAATACAATGGGGAAGTGAAATACAATACAATACAACGGGGAAGTGGAATACAATACAATGGGGAAGTGGAATACAATACAATGGAAAAGTGTAATTCAATACAATAAAATGGGGAAGTGGAATACAATACAATACAATGAGGAAATGTAATACAATACAATATAATGGGAAAGTGTAATAGAATACAATACAATGGGAAAGTGTAATACAATACAATGGGAAAGTGTTATACAATACAATGGGAAAGTGTAATACAATACAATGGAGAAGAACTCAATCTAATGGCCACACCCCCTCTCCCTTCATTTCATTCTTGTTTCAATAAATTAGAGTTATATTAGTTTTATAAGGTATTTCTGTCACTACAAACATACTCCTGAAAATTTAAACTGCAAGGTCTTTAAAACGTTGGTATTAAAATACAACTGATACGAAATACCACGAAAGCCTTAAAACATATTTGATTTATTTTTATAATATTTCTGAACTGTCAATTAGATTCCTGAGTTAGGGCACCCTTGAGGAGAGACAGCTCTCTAAACGGTGTTACAGGTAGATAAATTATTCATTTATTATTAATAAAACATGAGAAAAGGGTTGGATTTTTTAAATTTTTAATACACTTTTTGGATAATCCTTCACTTTCTCTCCATGAACATATATGACAGGTTAACTTGATGAAGATATAACGACATATATATTGTCTGTCTGTAATTTAAATATTCATGTTAGTAATTATAATAAATTTCTCCCATTTCAATTCATATTAGGTGAAGTTTTTCCATATCAACCTTCATAGCAAATCTCAATGTTCGCATCTGACGTTAGGGGTGAGTTTGGGAGATCAAATTTCTATTATTTCACGACGTGAGATCGTAAATTACGACTGAAATTTGATTTTCTCACTGTGACGGGACGTAAAGTGGTTTGATGGATATTCGGATGAAGAGAGGTAAAAGCGATTTCAAAATTATTACTACATAACGCTGGAAAGATCCAACCAACAAAGACGGTTATTTGAATTTAATTTCTTATATAAAACATGTACGCAACAATTTGATCAGTCGGTTTCTGGTTTGGTGAATTTTTTTAATAAATCATAGTATAAATAGGCCAAAGCCCGTAGAGTTGTCGTTCGAAACAGATTGAAATTATACTGAACGAACCGATGTAAAAGGGGACGATGCCAATTTATTTTGAATTGTAATTCATTAAATAATTCATTTATTTCCTATCATATTGAACCTTATAATTACTTGTGTTTACTACTTCGAAACAGATTGAAATTATATTGAACGAACCGGTGTAAAAGGGGACGATGCCAATTTATTTTGAATTGTAATTCATTTATTTCCTATTATATTGAACCTTATAATAACTTGTGTTTATTACTTCGAAACATATTGAAATTATACTGAACGAACCGGTGTAAAAGGGGACGATGCCAATTTATTTTGAATTGTAATACATTAAATAATTCATTTATTTCCTATTATATTGAACCTTATAATAACTTGTGTTTATTACTTCGAAACATATTGAAATTATACTGAACGAACCGGTGTAAAAGGGGACGATGCCAATTTATTTTGAATTGTAATACATTAAATAATTTATTTATTTCCTATTATATTGAACCTTATAATTACTTGTGTTTATTTATCTTATGCTCTTTTTTTGGAAAATATTCTTACATACATACATATCATCACGCCGTGCCCCTTGCGGGGTAGGGAGAGAGACCAGATCTCCACACTTTTCTAATCCAAACACACAACCAACTCTCTCTATTATTAATACTTCTCACTTTACCTTCTTTCAAAATATGATATATTTGGTTTAGTCATGTTTTCCTCGGTCTACCTCTTCCACGCATACCTTCCACCTTTGACTTGTATATTTACTTAGTCATTCTTTCACTATTAATTCTCTTCACATATCTTAAAGCTTCTTTCTTCTTCTTACTTAAAACATACATTTTATCCATACGTTCATTTTCGATGCCTTCACTCTGTCTTCTATCAAACATTGACACATTTTCCTTAGTGAACGCTTCTTCACAGCATTAATTTTACCTCTATTATTTCCCGATCAAGCCTTATATTCTTAGCAACCCCATATCAATTAAATACGTTTAAACAAAATTTCTTAAATCAGGTCATCCTGTCGTGTAGGTTATGACTGAGCATCGTGACTACCATGACAGCCTCCGTCAACTCATCTCCATCCATCCCTGGACTTCGCGGCTCGAAGGGCAGTTGTCCAGGGTAGTTTGCGCATTATTCACTTGTTCAGTTTAACGCATTGAAACTATTCCTTTTGTGAGTCTTCATTTCGCACTTCCAGTAACCACAAGGCTCTCCAAACTACCCCATTAGTCACGCGTAATATTTCCAAAGAATCGGAGAAGTTATATCGTCGACAATCTGTCGGTGATTCTCAATTCTTCGAGAATGCACTTTGCTGTCCAATGGAATTCGTAACATTTTTCTCCAGCACCACATTTCAAATGCATCTTTTCGGTCTCTCGGTTGCACTCGTCCAAGTCTCCGCGCCATACATAAGGCAGCTGTTAAGGGTAGTCAAGTTGCGTCTCTCACTTGGTTAAGTCAGGTAGAATATCCGTATGATGTTATTTGCATATTCTGGTTCAAATTTATTTTCGAGTGTGATCCGTTTCAAATTCAGTTTATCCGATTCTATTAATATTCGATGAATTATAGGTGTGCCAGTGGACCGAAATTGAATATTTCTTTTAAAGTAAACACAAGTCTATTATATTTTGAGGAATGAATGTGAAAAAAAACTGAATAATAAACAATGGTTTCACTGCCGCGGTGTTACTCATCAAGCGTTGTTTATTGAGTTTATTTGATTAGTTTAAAAGTAATTATAAACCAGTTTAAAAGTAATTATAAACCTGTTTATAAGTAATTATAAACCAGTTTAAAAGTAATTATAAGCCTGTTTAAAAGTAATTATAAACCAGTTTAAAAGTAATTATAAACCTGTTTAAAAGTAATTATAAACCAGTTTAAAAGTAGTTATAAACCTGTTTAAAAGTAATTATAAACCAGTTTCAACCAAATTAATTTACTTAAAACATTTTTTTTATTTAACACTGCAAATATATCTAGTAGTTATAAAGCATTTAAGCAATTTATTTCAATCAATCAGTTATTGTTTTAAAATGAATAATAATAAAAGGAAAATTTATGTAATGCTGTTTAGAGAGTAAACTCTCCCTAGGGACGCTCTACTATAACTTGGCATATCTATACCTATACCCGCACAGACAATATTAAAAATCTGGGTGTCTTTTTTTACAGCAGTCCCGCATTTGGTCCTCACATATAACTAATATGAATTCAGCTTAAAAAACTTAAGGATTTGACATGACAATCTCTAAGTCGTTTGAAAACCAAATGGTGCTTAAAACGCTGTTTTATTTATTGATCCGTAGCAAACTAGAAAGCAATACTTGAACTTGGAGCCCGGTGGGGCCGCAGAACTTACTCATGGTGGAGAAGGTACAAAAATATCTACGATATCTCTATATGTGTGGGTTTGGTGTCTATCTATGGCTTTATCCTACTCAGTTCCTGCTGGGCATGCTCGGGTATAACTCCTTGAGCGTAAGAAGAGATCTGTGTCTTCTGGTATACGTTGTCAGACTCGTTCGAGGAGTTGTGAGCTGTCCAGCATTACTACAAAGATTAGCTTTAAATGTTCCTAACAATTACACTAGACTCCACCGGCAAGTTCTCAATGGCATATCTCAATCACATCTCTGTTCTCAATCACATACGCAAGAACGCATCTTCCAGCCACTATGCCTGTTGGAAGGGCCTTAACTCTTCTGAACGGGACTGCTTCGGATATTGACATATTTCGTATTACATTACCAAAAGCCAAAGAAAATTTTCTTCCAGGATTGGGGGAGTTAGAAAGCATTTATCAACGTATTTAAGTGACTTTGAATATATTAAGGCATTAACATTGTGGAGGTTTAAAGACATTGTAGTTTGTTTTATCAAACCCTGTTTATTCCACTTGTTTGTAACGGTACCGGTTTCAAGGCTTTCACCTCATCATCAGGGGAGCACAAACAAGACTTAATATATTTTTGCCTTTTTTCGGTAGTGTCATTTAACATATTATTTATAGTCTTGTTTGTGCTCCCTGATGATGAGGTGAAAGCCTTGAAACGGGTAGATTTATACCGTTGCAAAAAGTGGAATAAACAGCGTTTGATAAAACAAATTACAATACATAATTTAATATATATGCATATGTATAATTGTATAAGAACTCGTAATTGGGCTTAGCCTGTATTGAGAAAATAAATAAATTAGAAGCCAATATTATTGCCAGTAACATAATATGTATTCCGATATGTCATTGGAAGATCTACACCAAGTCAAAATTATCATCGGTAACCCTGACCGTGTCTTAAACTTATTTATTTATTTATGACAAGAAGCTTTATAAATACGTTAGTGTGAAAATATAACATGAAAATACAGCAATCTCGCATTTGGTCCTCACATATAACTAATATGAATTCAGCTTAAAAAACTCCAGGATTTGTAATGACAATCTCTAAGTCGTTTGAAAACCAAATGGTGCTTAAAACGCTGTTTAATTTATTGATCCGTAGCAAACTAGAATGCAATACTTGAACTTGGAGCCCGGTGGGGGCGCAGAAGTCACTCATGGTGGAGAAGGTAAAAAAAAAATATCTACGATATCTCTATATGAGTGGGTTTGGTGTCTATCTATGGCTTTATCCTACTCAGTTTCTGCTGGGCATGCTCGGGTAAATAAATAAATAAATAACTTCTTGAGCGTAAGAAGAGATCTGCGTCTCCTGGTATACGTTATCAGACTCGTCCGAGGAGTTGTGAGCTGTCCAGCATTACTACAAAGATTAGCATTAAATGTTCCTAACAATTACACTAGACTTCACCGGCAAGTTGTCAATCACATATCTCAATCACATTCCTGCCAAAATTATCATCGGTAACCCTGACCGTGTCTTAAACTTATTCATTTATGACAATAAACTTTATAAATACATAATTGTGAACAAAAACAACAGGTAATTTGATTGTTGAGTATACAATACCCCGTTGCATACTCCCATCACCTCGATAAACAGTGACACTGAATTACATATGTATACGAGTATATCACATGAATCAAACCCCTCACACTTCATCGTTCCTGACAGACCAAAACGTTCATTTTATTATGTGCCGTGCATTATTCACAAAAGCATACTACACTCAAGAGTTCACACAAACCTTTGCTACAAGTCATTCCTCTTGCAAGCCCAAGTATTCAAACTACTGTCGCTATAAAAACCGTCGTCGTCGTTGTTAGACCTCGTAGTCGAAGATCCCCTCGTTTCAAATCAGTTGGAAAGTGAAGCTGTTCCGTTATTTTTTTTAATGAGTGTGCCGTTGCCCACTAGCAAACTCAATGACACATCGCTGTACTGTATCCGATGGAAAACCGGAGTGAGACGATCGGAGCACATCAGCATGTTTTTCTCTTTTTTTCTCTTTTTTCTAAGAATAAATATGACCGAGATCACAGCTATCATTACACCATCAAAAAATACCTGTGTCATTTGAGGTGAATAGCATAGCACGGGGTTTGAACCGGCGACCTTCTGCGCGGAAGTCCAGTCTGTTACCGTCTGTTACACTCTGATCAATTGCTTAAACGTTTTGCCCCCTTTTGCCTTTATTAGCTTCGGCACCCCTTCGTATGTAATGGGAGACAAATAGGCATATTGGCTTTGGGCAAAAAAATTTTAAACTCTAGGGATGGTGAACATTTGATCAGTTACCATGCGTGTCATATTGGGATAAAGGTAGGAACCGTATGAAAGCTCAGGATGAGGAATACTTTGAGATAAATAATGCTTCTTAGGTTTTTTTTAAATATCAATAAGGATAAAGTACATCTGATTGAACCAGGAGGATTGTTCCGAAGTCCAGAGAAGTGAACCACAAAGATGACTTATGATGCTTTAGATATAATGATGTGTGCTGTATTGTTATATTGGGTGTTAAAAGTTGTGTCCGTTTTTTTCCAATTAAAAAATGAGCACCTAAAATAAAACAAAATGGTAAATGTTATACGTCATTCGAAAGAAAATTTTCTGCTCTACAAGATATTGTGTTTGCTTTTACGTTACCTATATTATTTTATTTGATTACAAGTCTTCAAAATGGAATGTCAAGTAGACGAAAGTGATCATTTTCGACACCTTCTGTTCGCGTTCATTCGAGGGAATAAAGCTGCCAAAGCTGCTCGCGATATTTGCGAATTGTACGGTGAAGATGCTATGAATGAAAGGACAGATGGTAGATGGTGGTTTACAGTCATGTGACTACAATTCATCTGCTCAGTCAATTCTACGGTGGTTTGAAGGGGATCTCCATGAATAATATGGTTTAAGCGGTCCTCATCGAAGTCCACTGGTCGTCCGGAACGCTACATGTCTTCAGGTCGAAATTACCGTCTTTGAAACGCAAAAACCATCGACGAGCTGTCCTTTCATTCATAGCATCTTCATTGTACACTTCGCAAATATCGTGAGCTTGTTTGGCACCTTTATTCCTTCGTTTGAACGCGAACAGAAGGTGTCGAAAATGTTCCCTTTCGTCTACTTGACATTCCATTTTGAAGGCTTGTAATCAAATTAAATAATATATGTAACGTAAAAGCAAAAACAATATCTTGTAGAACAAAAAAAATTCTGTCGAATGGCGTATAACATTAACAATTTTGTTTTACTTTTGGTGCTCATTTTTAAATTGGAAAAAAACGGACACAACTTATGTTAACACCCAATGCATAATATATTTAGACACATTAAAAATAGAATACATTAAAAAACAGAAGCTATCAAAAGGTCTGGGCTCATCTAATAACATCCCCCCGGCCAAGATACACCCCACCAATATAGGGCGAGCCCAGCCATGGGGACACCAGATGTTTTTTATCCCCCACCCTCGTGGATGGACGAATAAGAAGTAATACTTCATGGTATTACCTCTTATTCGTCCATTGAATATCTTGTCTTAACATTTTTATGATCGGTAGCATGCTCGGGTTTCTACGGGTAATTCATATCAATTCAAATGACAATTAAATATAGTGCTCTTCCTAAAGAGATCAAACTCAAAATTTTTAATTTGAAAAAAAAAAAAAAACGGATACAACTTATGTTTACACCTAAAACAATAGATTATGCCGTCACCATATTGAAGGGACAGGTCATGCTCAAAAAGAAAATCGATTTTTCATAAAGATATTGCCGAGTATAGCTAGCATTGTTCATAATTCGATTAACCTCACGAAAAGCGCAGCTGTATCATTAACCCACCCTGACCTAGTTGATACGATGTCTGTTTTCCAGTCCGGAAGTTGCGGATTCAACTCTCACTGGAACCCAGATTTAAATAATAGATTTTCACTCTGGTTTTCACTTAAGGCCTCATAAACATATTTCTGATTGGTTGAAAAAGATTGCCAAATGGCAGCAATTCCACAAAGCTATACTGTACACAAAGAAAGTGTTTTATATGATTCACTTGAACACTGTTATAGCTGCCAGACGTGATAAGTTTAATAATAGTGGGTAAAAGTTTCGAGGTAGAGCACTCTCGAGGTGAGTTTGCTATCTAAACTGCGCTTTATAAAAAATGTCCTTTGAATTAAATTGAATAATTATTTGAAAAAATAAACGAATATAAATATGTACGTCTTCCGACCCGGAGGGTACAGGTTCGATTCTCACTGGAATCTAGGTATTTAAAAAAAATCAGTCTGGTTTTCACTTAAGAACTCAACAACAACTTTTTGGTTGGCTGAAAGAGATTGCCACATGATGCTAATCCTACAAAGTTGTACTGTATAGTATACAAATAAATTGTTATACATGATTCGCTTGAGCACAGCTATATCTACTAGACGTGATTGCTTTTGGTAATAATGGGTTCAAGTCCCAAGTTAGAGCGCCCTTCAGGGGAGAGTTTGATCTCTTTAGGAAGAGCACTATATTTAATTGTCATTTGAATTGATATGAATTACCCGTAGAAACCCGAGCATGCTACCGATCATAAAAATGTTAAGACAAGATATTCAATGGACGAATAAGAGGTAATACCATGAAGTATTACTTCTTATTCGTCCATCCACGAGGGTGGGGGATAAAAAACATCTGGTGTCCCCATGGCTGGGCTCGCCTTATATTGGTGGGGTGTATCTTGGCCGGGGGGGATGTTATTAGATGAGCCCAGACCTTTTGATAGCTTCTGTTTTTTAATGTATTCTATTTTTAATATGTCTAAATATATTATGCATTGGGTGTTAACATAAGTTGTGTCCGTTTTTTTCCAATTTAAAAATGAGCACCAAAAGTAAAACAAAATGGTAAATGTTATACGTCATTCGACACAAGCAAAGGTTCCTTTACCGCATCATTACTGGTGATGAAAAATGGTTTGAAAATGGTGATGAAAAAAAAATAGTGATGAAAAATGTTTGAAGGGGATCTTCATGAATAATATGGTTTAAGCGGTCCTCATCAAAGTCCACTGGTCGTCCGGGATGCTCCATGTCTTTCAGGTAAAAATTACCGTCTTTGAAACGCAAAAACCATCGACGAGCTGTCCTTTAATTCATAGCATCTTCCCCGTACACTTCGCAAATATCGCGAGCAGCTTTGGCAACTTTATTCCCTCGATTGAATGCGAACTGAAGGAGGTGTAAAAAATGCTTACTTTCGTCTACTTGACATTCCATTTTGAAGGCTTGTAATCAAATTAAATAATATATGTGACGTAAAAGCAAACACAATATCTTGTAGAGCAGAAAATTTTCTTTCAAATTACGTATAACATTTACCATTTTGTTTTACTTTTGGTGCTCATTTTTAACCTTTCCTTCCCTGTGTTGGGTATCTTCTACACGTTGCTTCTTATAACCATCAATATCTCTATAAATATAATAAATACAAGGTTCAGATTTTAAGTATTCCTCCATAATATATTTACGCATTGATTTAAGAAATAATATTAATAATAATCAGAATTTATCGACTACATCGAGGTGTTTTGTAAAGATCGAAAACAAATTCGCATTTAAACGCTGCGAGTGCCTCGTCTTGACGATAGGTGAATAGTATGCGGGGAGCGCGACACTATATTCGCATCTCACTCTTGCATACTAGACTGAATTGCGAGGAGCTGAATTGTCTCAACGTCGCAAGCATAAGCGTAAGCGCCGGGGTATGCGACTGACGTTCCGCGCCACTAGTAGCTTCTAGGCTTGCAAATAGGTTAGACGTACGCCCGTTCCGTGAGCGTTGCCAGATGGTTTTTCAATGTTTTCAGCAAATAAATCTCAATTATTATAATTAATTAAGGGGATTATCTATGAATGTTCTTATTTTTCCGATTTAAAATCGCTAACTTTTTATTGCGTACTCCCTACCCAACACCGGAGCACGCGTATTATTTTTATCACCGTAAGGGAAGGGTTAAATTGAAAAAAAAACGGACACAGCTTATATTAACACCCAATACATACTATGTTGCTATCAATAAACCTGTATTTATTTGATTCATATGAGATAAAAGCCTATGCTGTCGTAAGCACATCGAAGAAAGAGTAAACACTGCTTTCGGTGTAATGGTCGATCTCTACCCGATGCAGGGTAGGTTTAGCACATTCAGCATGGACAATAAATTGCTGATATACACAACGATAATTTGTTCCGTCATAACGAACGTCACGTCTATTTGGGTAACGACGGCAGAAACACACTTGCGAATAATGCAAATACTGCAGAATAAGATTTGATTTGTGCTAGTCCCGCCGCCTTAGATTTGTGCTAGGCGCGCCGCAATGGTCAGCACAAAGCTGATCTATATGTATATTTCCACAATAAATGAATTCACTATCTCACTATCCCGAGCATTTCTATGAAAAAACATTAATTGTAATTTTGTCAATAATTTTAAGTATTTAAATTAACTAGTCTTGTGAGTTATCATTTCCAAGTTATGTGAAATACACTGTCGTGCCGGAAATTAATTAAATAAATAAATATAACTTCGGCCACGTCCACACGTTATGTGATATAACAATTAAAAATGTATACATCTACTCTTAGTGGTAAGTCAACTTAAACCGATAGAAGAAGACGTGTTGTTTCGATACGTTATTAAATGTTAAAAATTTAAAATCGGGCGGTTATCGAATTTCTTACAAAAGAAGGCAATGGCTAGGCGGAAGTTAAACGACGTTTACATTCTGCATATAAAGAACCTTCTCCATCACACTCCACAGCATAATATTGTGTTTAACAGTTTCACTTAGATAGATAATCTATTCAAGATGACCCTCGTCAAGGCAGACCAGCAGAAGCATTCCCTCCTGAAATTTCAGTATATTTTTTCAGTAGTACTGAAAAATGAATTCTTCATTCTTAAAAATGTATTGAACGGTGACTATCATATTTTTAATATCATTGAGCAGGAAACTTTTACACCTTGCTACGTAAATATATCTAAAACGTGTGAAGAAATATAAAAAAGTTTGAAAATTTATTTTATAAGAAAAATAAATGTTTCAAGGCTTATATAACATCCCCTAGTAACATATTTTCTATCAATATTTTAAGGGTTGTTGTTCGTACTTTTTGATGTCTTTTTATTCTTTGGTCGTCAATATAACAAAAGATGAAGTTGCTAGCAAGTTGTTTGGAAATGAATATACTTAAGGACAAAATTAAGTCTGACAAATCAAATTAAGTCTGACAAATCAAATTAAGTCTGACAAATCAAATGAAACAGTTCATGCATTTATTTATTTAGTTTGAATATTAATCAAAAAGTCAATTTAACTAATTAACTTACATAAAATAATTTTTCATTCGAGATCTTATATAGACATTACATTTTACTTTAAAAAAATTGTATAGCAACGGGAATTGAGACCGCAACCCCTCGATCGGGAGACATACTTCTTATCAACCAGGCCACGTTGGTAGTACTAAACATTTTTACAAATACCTATTTGATCTTATTCCATCTGAAATCATTTAGTACTACCGATATGTTATTCCTCGTGACCCAGTATGATTGTCAGACATCTTGTGAGTGGAAACGCCTGTATGCATATAGGTTTATTGTGTATAAGCTGTTGCACTTAAGCAATCACACAGTTAATGACTAATCAAATTCAAAATTTCCAAGATGCTTAGTAGATTTTATCAGCTGTATACTTCCGTTAGGCAGAGTTTTATATGGAATAGCTTTGTATTGCTTAATAGCGCTATTGAAAAATATGATAAACAGCATATTAGCTACAGAAAAACATAAATATCAATGGAGGTGCATGACCTCGCGGTAACGCGCTGGATTTTCGTGCGATAGGTCATCGGTTTGAATCCCGCGCTGTGCTACTTCCCTCGAACGACACAGACACTTTCCGTCTAGTGTTCGAGGGTATAAGGATACCTATGACTTCGGTCGTATCTATAATTTTAAGAAAAAAAATATTAAGTAAAAATGGTCCAACAATGACCATTTATTAGACCATGGTCCAACAGTGACCATTTATTAGACCATGGTCCAACAGTGACCATTTATTAGACCATGGTCCAACAGTGACCATTTATTAGACCATGGTCCAACAGTGACCATTTATTAGACCATGGTCCAACAGTGACCATTTATTAGACCATGGTCCAACAGTGACCATTTATTAGACCATGGTCCAACAGTGACCATTTATTAGACCATGGTCCAACAGTGACCATTTATTAGACCATTTTTCACTGATATTTATGTTTTCCTTCATAATACCACCTCAGATTAACTCATTTAAATAAATATAGGTTCTTTGAAAGCAAGATAGTGTGTACATATATAAATATATTCCAATTTTGCACGTACACCTGTATCTCAAAATAATCTGCGAAAATACATTTAAGAGAGAAGCTATCAAACTGACTAGATTCATACCACAACATCCACCCGGCCGAGATACATCCCACCAATATAGGGCGAGCCCGGCCGCAAGGATATCAGACGTTTTTCAACCTACACCCTTGTACATGTAGACTTAATAGAAAGCTAGTTGCGACCTGTGAAATATTCACGAAAGTAAAACAAATTCTACATTTATGAAAATATGTATTCATAAATGTAAAATTTGTTTATATATATAATTTAAACATCGTCCCCTTTCACAACGGTTAAAAAATTGTTAGCTAGGTATTTGAAATTCGTTCAGTATCACGGACCCACCGAGATTCAAATTTCGAATTACTTTCGGAGAGAATCCAAGTATTCCTCTCTCGCTCTCTTGTATTCAAAATTCAATTATCGTATTATTTCTTTGGCGACAACCGTCGTACGGGCTTTGGCCTATTTATATTATGAAAAACAAAAAAAATACATAAGAAACAATAACAAAACTGATATATAGTACAAATGTGAGTAGAAGGCGGGTGAGAGGAAAATCGAAGAAAGTATTGTAGTTTTGTAAGGTGATGATGATGATAAATGGTTTCAAAAAATGTATTTTCTGACGACACAGAGCTATAAATGTACTAAATACATTATAATATTTAAAAGTTCTATTTCGAGATCAATACTCATAACTCAAATAAATGGTTTCAGAAAAGTATTTTCTGACGACACGGAGCTATGAATAACATATAGTATATGTTACTAAATACATTATTATGTTTTAAAATTATATTTCGAGATATATACTCGTATACTCATAACTCAAATAAATGGTTTCAGAAAAGTATTTTCTGACGACACGGAGCTATGAATAACATATACTCGTATGTTACTAAATCTCTCTCTCTCCCTGGCTCCATCCCAACTCATTGTCTGCGAAGACTGTTGGGGTCAGCTCTCCTCGTCCTCAGGTTGTATGCTCTTCTGTCCCGGACTACGTCCCCCAGGCCGTGCCTCTGCACCAGGTTATCTCATTGCACCACCCATGAATTCTTTGGTCTTCCTCTGGTTGTTATTCGAGGAAGATCCATGGAGATTGCCTGGTTCACAATGTGATCGGGTGATCTGTGTCCAACGTGCCCATACCATCTCAATCACTTCTCCTCCATCTTGCTGTTGATGTCTGTAACACCCAGGCTTCCACGAATGCGTGAGCTTCTTATTTTGTCTCTTAGGGACACACCTGCTGACCATCTTAGCATGCGCATTTCAGCAGTTTCTAGTTGCCTGGAGTAAGAGTTATACATCGTCCAGCATTCGGAGCCATAGAGGAGTGCGGGTCTGACAATCGAGATATATACTCGTATACTCATAACTCAAATAAATGGTTTCAGAAAAGTATTTTCTGACGACACGGAGAGATAAATAACATATACTCGTATGTTACTAAATACATTATTTTGTTTTAAAATTATATTTCGAGATATATACTCGTATACTCATAACTCAAATAAATGGTTTCAGAAAAGTATTTTCTGACGACACGGAGCTATGAATAAAATATATGCTACTAAATACATTATTATGTTTTAAAATTCTATTTCGAGATACGAGTATACTCGTATACTCATAACTCAAATAAATGGTTTCAGTAAAGTATTTTTAGACGACACAGAGCTATAAATATACTAAATACTCGTACATTATAATATTTTAAACTTCTATTTCGAGATCAATACTCATGACTCAAATATTTCTACTCTCATTTTCTCGTTTAAAATAAGAGTCTGATATTTTCCTCATGAAAAACCATTACAATGAAAGTTTGAAAGTTACTGAACAAAAAAAAAAGTTAAAATCTTTCAAAGTTATCGACTTTTTCCATCTCACAAAAGCTATTTTCTTATTATTTCTTATATATAGACCCAGTTGAACGTCTCTCCATATTCACGAAAGATTATCTAATTTTGAAAGAAAGAAAAAAGTGCCAAAATATTTGAAAATTGTAGAGTTTACTTGATACAGTTAATGGAGATTACATATTTTTATTTTAATTTACACAAAACACAGGTTTAATACAATTAAAGTGGCAGCAATAATAGAGAAATCCCGGAAAGTCTCCGTTTTTGCTGGACCTCGTAGTCGACGATCCGCTCATCTTTCCAGCGTTAATATTATTTATTTATTAAATAAATAAATACAGGTTTATTGATAGCAACATAGTATGTACATAATACATGTAGACACATTTCAAGAACACATTAAAAAGATAATACATTCAAAAACAGAAGCTATCAAAAGGTCTGGGCTCATCTAATAACATCCTCCCGGCCAAGATACACCCCACCAATATAGGGCGAGCCCAGCCACGGGGACACCAGATGTTTTTCAGTCCACACCCTTGAACACGTAGAACAAGAAGATAAAAACACAGAAAATAAATAGATGACAAAAAAAATACATTCAAGAAAGAAGACATTAAAAGGTCCGGGATCATCCCACAAACATTCCCCCGGCCGAGATACACCCCACCAATGTAGGGCGAGCCCAACCGCAAGGGCATCGAGGGGCTTCCATCCCACACCCCCACATATCTAGATTAAAGAATAAATAAAAAAACAAAAACGTATGGCAGAAAACAAAATACAAAGTAAACCCACAAATACCACCTCAGGTTAACTGTCAGCAAGAGCGAAAAAAAGAAAAGCCTCAAAGGAGTCAAAATTTTATAAAATAACAAATGGGAAATGAAATAGTTGAAACAACATCATTTATTTCCGTTACTACTAATATGTAAGAATTTGGCATCATCGATAGAAAAAGTAAGGGTTTCACTGTGACAATGATTAGCCATTTTAGAATAAGTTAGAGCCTTGAAACTGGCAGGGTTATACTGTTACATAAAGTGGAATAAACAGTGTTTGATACAACAAATTACAATGTCTTTAAACATCCAGAATGTTCATGCCTGAACTATAAATAATATATAAAAAGATATCTGTTTCACTAAATGGTATCATTTTAAATAAATTATTAAAAATTTGATAAACTAAAACGGAAATTTTTCATGACTCAACCAAATATAATTTATGTGTTAATAAAAAATAATCCACATAATTTAAACATTTTTTTTATTCTTTCGAAAAAGGTTTATAATTGTACACAGAGGAGATTAATTTTTTTATAAATGAAAGCAAACAAATTTTCCTTTATAACACCTTTTGAATACTTTTCTGATTAGAATTTTTTGATAAAATAAATAAAACATTTATTTTTTTCTTTTATATTCACTCCTGTTTTATTTTTGCGAGTTCATTACTTGTTTCAAACACCTCAGTCTTCTTCGTCAGGTGAAGATGACGTATATTTTCTCTTGACAAGAAAGACAGATGTCTTGGAAACCGGTCGTGAGCTTAAAAATAAAACAGTGGTAAAAACAAAAGAAAAAATAAGTTATTTATAATTTTTTTTAAATAAATTTAATTTGATTAACATGACAAGTAATCATGTTTATACATAGTACAAGTACCATATATGAAATACAATATAAACATAGGGGCTATCAGTTCGATACTTCATCGACGCAGCTTCCTTTCACCCAAAAATGAGTTCCTCTTCTATAAAACCCTTATTCGTCCTATCTTGACCTATGCTGCACCCGTTCGGGGTAGTGTGAGCAACACGGATCACCTGAAACTCCAGAGAGTGCAGAACAAGGCATTCAAGATATCTTTTAACACCCATCCCAGAACAAATCTTACCCGACTTCACGCTGAACAGCGAGAAGAAACCCTACAACACCACATCCTCGCTTGGACCGTGAAGTTCTATAAAAGCCAACAAAATCACAGAAATCCCTTAGTCGCTGCCCTGGGGGCTTACGAGAGTAAATCCGACCTACCCTTCCGTTATAAGCACAGGCTCCCGAAGCATTATCTGTTACCTGACTAGTCCACCTACAGTATTAGCTGGGACGACCAAGGTCTGAGTGAATGTGATGGAATACAAGTAGCCTGAACGAGTGGACTTGTTTTTGCTAAATAATTAGTGTAAGAATTGTTATCTAGTTATAAGTAGTATGTAGGTGTTAATTATTACTAAGATCTCATATATTAAGATTGAATAAATTAAATAAAATGATATGTAGGAAAATAAGATTAAGTAAGTTTATAAATGATAACGTATAATTAAGATTAGTAAGTCATTAATTTGTATATAGATATAGCCTTGACAAGTGTTTGTATAATAATTTACTTTGTTTAATAAAAAAAAGCTAGGTTTTGGCCTGTATCATGATAAGGACATATAAACATAGAAAAAATATGTGGTATTTTTTTATCATTTGTTGATAAATCATTAAATACCTCTGTGAGAAATTACCACTGACTTAGAAATTATGAAGATTACCTCAAAGCTTCCAAACACCCTGCAGCCCCATCAATAGCTTCCATTTGGATCAACCTGTCTCCCATTGTCTGTCCAGCCCCTATCGCTATATCGTATTGCTTAGAAAGTCAGATCTTTATTGTACCCATTGTATAAACTTTTATTGTTATTGCAGAGGCTTTCATTAATTTCCAAGTATCTCATTATCATCACCAAAACAATAAATTGATTATTTATATACCACTGTTAAGAGAGCAGACTCTTCTGAAGGACGTTCTATCTCAGGGAACGAACTCACTGTTATTGAAAGATCAAAATAAGTTAAGTGTGGGCTGAAAAACATCTGGTGTCCCCATGGCTGGGCTCGCCCTATATTGGTGGGGTGTATCTTGGTCGGGAGGATGTTATTAGATGAGCCCAGAACTCTTGATATCTTCTGTTTTTTAATGTATTCTCTTTTTAATGTGTTCTTGAAATGTGTCTTAATGTATTATGTACATACTATGTTGCTATCAATAAACCTGTATTTATTTATTATTTATTTAAAGTGTATAGAAAAAAGTGGCTGCAGTGGCCATTAGATTGGAAAGTTTTTCACAACGGCTTTGTATTATCTTATCACACTTTCGTTGTGTGCAGTACAACCTGGAGGACTTACAGCACGTGGTAATCTCTTCCAACCAACCACAATGTTGTTAAAGTGGCATTAAGTGAAAATCGAACTGAAATATTTTATAAAAAAATCTGTATTTAAGCGGGATTTAAGCCTACAACCTCCAGATTGGGATTAGGCCTCTAATAAACTAGGCCACGGGGGTTGCTAGATAAGTTATATAACCTAATTATGAGTATATACCACTTAAACCAACCCTTAGAGTACTTCAAAATTTCGTAGAAATTAATAGTCCATCTCACAATGTCCTCCATACACTTACGAAGAACCCATTAAATTTAAGAGTTTCCACAATTTTCCACAATGATTTATTCCTCCTGTAAGCTCAAGTACTCAAACTCCTGCTGTAACAACAACCACGCTCCGATCGACTGCTCAAGATTTTCACAAACTTTTACCTTTATTAAATTTGGTATCTAATTGTATATCATGAGGGCAAGATTGGCATATTGCTTTTCGGGAAAAGATTTTGTAGCTCTAGGGATGGTGAATATTTAATCAGTTGCTATGCGTGTTATGTGTTTTTGTCGAATTTGTATTTTAACTTTTTCTGTGAAAGTATCTGACAGAAATAAAAAAAAACTAATTTAACAGATTCATCGATGGTCAGTATAGGGCAAGGAAGATTGAAAAAATGAATGGGGAAAAAATGGAAAAAATAATGGAGAAAAATCTGTAAAAACGAATGGAAAAAATTTGAAAAGACACAATCTACCACTGAAGGAAGATGTTTTTTTTTATTTTGCATTTTAAAGCACGTCAACCATGGTGCAAGTATTATACAAACTGGTTCCAGAGTAAATAAATAAATATTAGGTTTATTGACAGCAACATAGTATGTACAAGATCACACCTGAATAACACTTCTAAAACACATAAATTGCAGACAATACATCAAACACAGAAGCTATCAAAAGGTCTGGGCTCATCTAATAGCATCCCCTCGGCCAAAATACACCCCACCAATATAGGGCGAACCCAGCCACGGGGACACCAGATGTTTTTCAGCCCACACCCTAGTCTGACAGTATGATCAATAAGTATGATAAAATACGACGTGACAAATCAAAAGCGAGTCTGACAGTATGATAAAATACGACGTGATAAATCAAAAGCGAGTCTGACAGTATGATAAAATACGACGTGACAAATCAAAAGCGAGTCTGACAGTATGATAAAATACGACGTGACAAATCAAAAGCAAGTCTGACAGTATGATAAAATACGACGTAACAAATTAAAAGTGATTCTCCGGAAAAAATTGATCGAATAGTCGTTAAACGTTTTTGACAAGATATAAGGGGGTCATAGGACAGTTAAGGAAGCTGTGTAGATGTGACATTATGTGAGCATTCTGATGGTTTCTCACATTTAACCAATTGAGGAATGTTTGATAAGGGTGTGTGCTGTAAAACATCTGGTGCCCTCGCGACTGGGCTTTCCTCATATAAGCGGGGTGTATCTTGGCCGAGGGGATGTTATGAGATGAGCCCAGACCTTTTGATAGCTAATCTTTTCAATGTATTCTCTTCTATTTATCTTGAGATATACGAGTATATGTGATTTTGGAATGTATTTAAATATGTACATACTCGTACTATGTTGCTATCAATAAACCCATATTTATTTAAATATGTAGATACTCGTACCATGTTGCTATCAATAAACCCATATTTATTTAAATATGTAGATACTTGTACTATATTCCTATCAATAAACCCATATTTATTTAAATGGTTGTTTTTTCTTATGTTGAACATAATATTATATATTCCTCATGAATTTTTTTACATGGCTTGTGTTGCATTGCACACCCTTACACACTTGTGGGAATACACATACCATCCCGCAGTTTCCCTGTCAGAAAAAGTTTTCCTGTTTTCAGGAGTATAAGGATACCTATGACTTCAGTCATATCTATTTTTTTAAAAAAGAGAAAAAAATATAATACATGCCGGTGTGCTCCGAACGTCTCACTTCAGGTGTACCACCGGATCCAGTACACCAGTGTGGCCGGTGAGTTTGCTGGTGTGCAGTCGCACACTCACTTAAAAAAAAAGTTGACAGCACAGCTGCGCTTTTCAATTGAATTGGTGTTGGAATGGCGAGGGGATCCTCGACAACGAGGCCCAGCAACGATCGATCGAAAACAATACGATATTAAGTAGCTGGAATAAATTATAATTATTATAAATCGCGTATATAGGAATCGTTTACAAAAAGACAGGCTGAGTCTCTAATATAAAAGCATAAAACGTCGATTCCGAAGAACGTGTCCATGTAAAAGATTCATAAAAACCATCCCAATATTAAATTTATACTGAATGGATTCTCGTTAATCCCGTTATTCTGCGATCGTTTGAAAGTGTATTTGAGTGAGTTTGCTTTACAGTTTCAACATATTGCGGAAAAGTTTTAATCTTCCTGTTGATTCAAGAAAAATCGGTCATGTGTTCATTTCGGAATGAATGAATAAAATGACCATCACTAGTGACGAGTATAATAGAAGGTAAATAAAAGGTGGGGTATGGCGGTTAATAATACACATCGGGCTTAAGAAAGATAGTGTCGGCCATAATCGGCTAACTTCTGCTTTGTAGAGCGTCGTCTCTGTCGCATGATGCGCTAACAGTCTCGCGACGAAACATGTGTATGAATGACAGAGGAGAAACTCTACAAAGCCGAAGTTAGCCGATTATGGCCGACTGTCATTTTCTTAACCCCGATGTGTATTACTTATCGCCGGGTACTTTACTTGACTTTGATGACATCGGAGATTTTTCAATATTTGAATGATATTTTTAAGACAAAATTTGTCTCCCAGTCACGCTCTTCAATACATCAACGTCATCACTTAAGATAATTTGACATGTGGAGAGAATGAATGATGAAAATATGAAATGTATCACACCCTTAACACTTGCCTTACTGTGATAAAAAATTCAGCCTGCCACGAAGCTGGACGCTAAGCGTCCAGTGAAAAAAATGTATGTTTTAAATTAAAATTATGCGAAATCTGCTAGGTTATTTTTTGTAATTAGCTATAAAAATAATTTTATTATGTATTAAAACGTCAAATAATCCAATTAAATATAAGTCCTGGTCATTCGCTATCCATCACAGGGTGGCAAGTGTTAAATAAATTTTAACCAGAATATGCAAATAACCTATGGATATTCTACCTGACTTGACCATGTGAGAGACGCAACTGAACTACCCTTAACAACTGCCCTTCGAGCCGCGGAGTGTAGTGATGGATGGTGAGGAGTTGTCGAAGGCTATAATGGGAGGCATGAGGCTCAGTCCTGTTTTGAGAAATTTGCGGAAACTTATTTATTTGTATGGGTTCATATATTTTGTTAACAAGAGTAAGATTAATGCTGTGGAGATGCGTGCACTAAGATCAATTTGTGGTGTGTCAATGTTTAAAAGAAGGCTGATTGAAGACAAATACATCCCTTTTCCTCCCCATGGAATTCGTAGGATCCTTCTCCAGCACCACATTTTAAATGCATCTATTCTACTTCTCTCGCTTGCTCTCAGAGTCCAAGTCTCCACGCTATACATGAATATTGCGAAGAAGACGAGAGACTTAACTGCTCAGAAAGGAATGCATGAATAAAATTGATGTTTTAAGTAAGATAAATAACGGAGCTTTTAGATGCTTAGACATGTAGAGAGAATGAAGGATGAAAGAATGACTAAGCGAATATACAATTAAGAAGTGCAAGATTGTGCGTGGAAATGGTAGACCAATGAAAATGTTTCTGAACCAAATGAACCAGATTTTGGAATAAGAAGTATGAATTATATCATATTTTGCATGACGAGAGGTGTAAATGCGGAGAAGGCGAAAGTTGTTTGCTTGGATTAGAAAAGTTTGGAGATCTATTCACTCTGCTCATTCCGCAAGTGACACAGCATGAGTATATCTATGATTTTTAATAAATTATTTGTAGTTAAGGCATTAACATTGTGGAGGTTTAAAGACGTTGTAATTTATTTTATCAAACACTGTTTATTTCAATTTTTGTAACGGTATAACACTACCAGTTTCAAGGCTTTCCTGTCATCATCGGAGGGGCACAAACAAGACTGAATTATGGTCGAACTGGTACCGAGATACACGCTTCTAACGGTAAACATTCGGGTTAAGGACTGGAGGTGGAGGGAGGGATGAGACAATCTTGGCGAACAGTGGAGAAATTCTTGGTATATATGTGTTTGCTAGATGTTCACCTCGATGCATATGTAAACGATTACATATCAGTAGTAACGGAAATAAATTTGAGAGATTAGAGGCCCTAGAAATTTCTTAGTCAGTGCATCGAAGTGAACATCTGGCATACACATATATACCAAGAATCTCTCCGCTGCTCGTCGAGATCGTCTCATCTTTCCCTTCACCCACAGACCTCAACCCGAATGTTTACCGTTAGAAGCGTGTATCTCGGTACCAGTTCGAACATAATTCAGTCTTGTTTGTGCCCCCCTGTTGATGAAGGGAAAACCTTGAAACCGGTATGGTTATACCGTTACAAAAAGTGGAATAAACAGTGTTTGATAAATTAAATTACAATGTCTTTAAACCTCCACAATGTTAATGCCTTAACTATACCTCAACCCGAATGTTTACCGTTAGAAGCGTGTATCTTGGTACCAGTTCGAACATAATTCAGTCTTGTTTGTGCTCCCCTGATGATGAGGTGAAAGCCTTGAAACCGGTAGTGTTATACCGTTACAAAACAAGTGGAATAAACAATGTTTGATAAAACAAATTACAATGATTTTTTAATAATATTTATTTAATTTTAAAAGCGAACAAGTTTTTTTTGCCTGCCCGATACATTCTTGAATATCTTAGTCCTTGAAAACTTAACCCAGATATGTTTGTAAATTGTTTAGCTTCCAAATTGTATGGGTGATGTATCGCAAATTATGAATATATCTTTCTGGCATACAGATGTATACTCGTAAAGATAGTTAGATCGCATTCATGCTGAATAAACGTCTTTTGTGTTAACTGCGAGTAAGATGTGCTGTTAGAAATTAGTGTAAAATTATTTTCTCAGATGAAATATTTATTTATTATGAAATCTCATGTGCTGAATTGGATTAAAGTCTGTTGTTGAAAGTGATGAGTCTTATAATCTTATCACATAAGATAAATGTTTGAACTTACAACATTATATATTATAATACTGTCTGGAAAACTCCTCCAAGAGCTTTCAAAAACAGAAACTAAATATTTGTTAAATTGTTATGCTTATATGCGTTTTTTGAGGTTTATGGCCGCGCGGTAATGCATTGGACTTCCATGTGAAAGGTCGTCGGTTGAAATCCTGCGCTGTGCTTCTCCCTTCTAATGACACATGCATTTTTTCCGCCTAGTATTCGGGGACATAAGGATATCGAAGACTTCGATCAAATCTATCCTTTAAAAAAAGGAGGAAAAATATACTGGTGTGTTCCGATCGCCTAACTTTAGGTGTACCATCGGATCCAGTATACAGGTGTGACCGTTGCATTTGCTGGTGTACATCCACTCACTCACTTAAAAAGAAAAAAGAAGAAATAAACAAAAGCTCTAAAAAATTTGACGTATTCTCTATTTTATATGACACTGTTTCAATATTGATTTTTAATTAATTTTATTTTATCACTATGTACTGTCGATTTAGACCATTTAAAAAGCGCATTTATACAAAATATAAGATGTTACAAAATTGTAAACATTAATAATAATAAAATAACAATTTATAGAGCGCCGTTAAGATAACAAAACTCTCCTCAAAGGCGCTCTAACTCAGGATTCAAACTCACTCATAAACTTTGATAAGACCTCCTAAAGAGAATTGTATTTTATTGCTTTCTAAAACTACACACGCCATCCATATATCTAACACTAGGAGGTAGACCATTCTTTCACATGAAAAGCAACAGTAAAAACTCTACTATAATATTAAATGTACCCGCCATATTATTGATTTGGAACAACCAATCTTTTAGATAAATAAAAACGACTTCAAAGTGTTATTTCTCTCCGAAAGAACATCTCTCAAATACATATTCGAAGGATACAATTGAAACATTAAAATGATTCATACTAAACTATAATCAGAAGAAGTAAACACACATTATCACATATACAACACAGCAGGCTAAGGTCCAGGGCCGTATCTTGCACTTAAGAAGTATTTTAAAAAAATAACAATACGCAAAAAAATGCTAAAAAAATAAAAACAAAAATTTATTCACATAATTCATCCACAAAATAAATTTAAACAACCCCTAAATAAGAATAAAACAACAATAACTTTGACGACCTCCATAGTATAGTTGATAAGACGCCTGTCTTCTGATCCAAACATTGTGGGTTCGATTCTCAGTAAAACCTAGATTTGAAAACATTAGTATACCAGGCTGGTTTTCACTTAAGGCCTTATAATCAGCTTTATTATTGGTTTGAAGAGATTGCTACACGGTAATAACTCCAAAAAGTTCTACTGCACACAAATAAAGTGTTATACATGATTTGCTCGGGCGCTGCTATAGCTGTAGATGTGATTTGTATAGTTATACCATATAAATTTATCAACAAAATCCATGTTAAAATATTAAAAAAAAATCTTTACTAGAAAGTTTCAATAAAAGGTTATATTTTGAAATAAAAACAAAATATATCAAATACATAAAAAAGTTTGAAAATATTTTAAAATAACATACCTCACAAAATCGAATAAAATAACACAATTAATCTCTACGTCTGCCCTTGAAAATGGTATTTCGGGGGCTTTCCTTATAAAACACATCTTCATTTTGTGAAAACTTCTGAAATCTTCCCCTAAAACTTTTCCTAAATGGGTAAACAAGATTGCATAAATTCAGGTGTTTAAGTTTCGACCCCTCAAGTGACCAGGTGTTTTGAAACGGGTGATTTTCTTTTCAATAAAGTTTTGTGATTAATAATATTATTCTGGTGAAATTTAATTTAAAATTTTAATATTGTCATAAGATCTTAAAATCTCAAATATGAGATTCGACGTTGTCGTTGCAGAGCCTCGTCTCATACTCGAGAATCTCCTCGGTTAGTCCAACGTCAATTCTGTTGGAAAGCGAAGCTACGCCGTGAAGTCTTTTCTTTTTCTTCTCCTTTGATTAAGTGAACCGTTGCACACCAGCTACCTTACCGAATCCGATGACACACTGAAGTGATACGATTGGAGGACGCCAGCGTGAGTTTTCTTTTTTGAAAGAATAGATATGAACAGTCATAGGTATCCTTATTTCCCCGAATACAAGGTGGAAAAAGATTCATTCGAGGGTAGTAGCACAGCGCGGGGTTCAAACCAGCAACCTTCAGCTCGAGAGTCCAGTACGTTACCTCGCGGCCATGCGCCTCACTGATGATCTGGTCAAAGGCGAAGATGAGATCCAGCACTTAACTGTTTTATTTTTTATAATGGTTTTGATATTTCAATATAAGTGGAATTAATACTCAAATAAGAGTGTCTTTGAAAATAAAGTGCTCTCTTAATGGCACAATATAAATAGTTTTTTTTTAAATTAGATGGAAAGAAGCCTTTTTAGATCTTTCAATATGTGAAATTAACACATTTGGCTTAAGGTATAATGAAGCGTTCATATAACATCATGAATAATAAAAGGACAGTTTATATAGCACCGTTTAGACAAATCGTGGACCGATTTGAAATTCTGACAATAAGTAATTCTTTAAGAGATTACGAAGACTATTTTTGTCTTAAGGCGCGTTCTCACGGTTCAAGTTTAGTTGACCGATTAAAGTTGATCAACAAAAGTTGAATGAAATCTGTAGTGAAGGCGCGTTCTCACGGTTCAAGTTTAATTGACTGATTATAGTTGATCAACAAAAATTGAATACAGGCCCGTTCTCACGGTTCAAGTTTAGTTGATCGACTAAAGTTGATCAACAAAACTTGAATAAAATCTGTAGTGAAGGCGCGCTCTCACGGTTCAAGTTCAATTGACCGATTATAGTTGATGAACAAATGTTGAATACAGGCCCGTTCTCACGGTTCAAGTTTAGTTGACCGATTAAAGTTGATCAACAAAAGTTGAATACGACTTGAATCAGTTTTTGTTCACACGTTTCAAAAGAAACTGATTCAATAAACTGTTTTAATTTAATTCAGTTAAAAATAGCGTCGAAAGCATTTTCTCTTGCATCTGTATTTTTATATTTATCGAGTCGAAAGCGAATTTGACAATCAACTTGAATTCACATGTTCACACGTTTCAAGACAGGTTTCAACTTCAAATCAAATGGCGGATGACTCGTTACTTGAACGATAAAACTTAACTGGGTCAACCTTTTCTTGATCAACTAAAAAGTTGATCAACTCTATTGAAACAAAGGTTCTCACTACAGATTTCATTCAACTTTAATCGGTCAACTAAACTTGAACCGTGAGAACGGGCCTTGAATCAGTTTCTATTGAAACGTGTGAACAAAAACTGATTCAAGTCGTGTTCAACTTTTGTTGATCAACTTTAATCGGTCAACTAAACTTGAACCGTGGGAACTGGCCATGAATCAGTTTCTATTGAAACGTGGGAACAAAAACTGATTCAAGTCGTGTTCAACTTTTGTTGATCAACTTTAATCGGTCAACTAAACTTGAACCGTAGGAACGGGCCTTGAATCAATTTCTATTGAAACATGTGAACAAAAACCGATTCAAGTCGTGTTCAACTTTTATTGATCAACTTTAATCGGTCAACTAAACTTGAACCGTGAGAACGGACCTTTATTTCAAGAAATAGGGGATGTAAAACAATGATCTAAAGACAAATTGGAATGACAAAATCGGGTACGACAAAGGTATAGAATTACCGGTCTGTACTCAAAAGAATGAAATTCCGTCTTACAAAATTTCTATAACTCTCCATAGCTACGGAAAGTTATTTAATTTTTTTAGGTCAAATTTAAATGCAAAATTACGACATCAGCTCATGGTCAGTTATTTTCGATTAAAGCCTAGTTTTTATCATCAGTGATAATCGACCGTTTATAGCGACCACCATCTTAGAGTATCATATCACTACTATGAAATATTTAAACCACATTTGACATACAATTTCGCTTACTCAATCGTCCCCATTCACTGTACATATACGAGTATATATTTTTGGTTAGTGTCGCAATTTTGCTTAAGCAGTAGTAAAATTACAAATTACTGCACCTGATCATCCAAGGCAAAATAGAGGGTCGAAGAGGTGTTGGTAGGAGGCAAATCTCCTGGCTCCGCTATATACGTGATTAGACTGGCATAAGGAGCGTTGAGGATCTTTTTCGGGCTGCCGGGGACAAAGATGCTTAATCTCAGGTGATACGTTGGGGGGACCTGACATGACACTAGGAAGAAGAAGTAGTCAAATATTCAGACAGCACCGAAAAAAAACAATTTAATTTGTTCCATCTTAAAAATAACGTCAAAAAAACAATTTAAAAAAAATTGGTGAACAATAGCAGAAAAATGCGCTACACTTTTATTTTTTATAATAATTTACTTTCAACACGTTTTCAACATTATTATACACGTGCTGAAAGTATATTATTAAAAAATATAATAATGTAACGCATTTTTCGGCCACCGTTCATAAAAATTCCTTTAGCTGTATTTTTTACTTTATTTTGAAGATGGAACGAAATAAATTGTTTTTTTTTCTTGTGATTTAATGCTTTATGTGACACTAATTAAAAAAACTATATTCATGTACAGTTAATGGTGACGATTGACTTAGAGAAATATTAATGGTGACGATGTTAATGGTGACGAATACAGTTAATGGTGACGATTGACTTAGATAAATTTGTTATAAATGTTAATGGTGACGAATACAGTTAATGGTGACGATTGTTAATGGTGACGAATATCAAATGTTAATGATGACGATTGACTTAGAGAAATTTGTTATAACGAAACTGAAAAAAATGGTGACGATTGACTTAGAGAAATGAGTGTCAAATGTGGTTTAAATGTTTACTAGTGGTGATACGATACTCGAAAATGGTGTCCGCTTTAAAATGTCATATATACTCGTAGATATACGAGTATATATGACGTTCTAAATATACGTATTTCTCGAATATACTCGTAGATATACGAGTATATTCGAGAAATACGAAATATATTGTATATTAGACAAAGTCACCCATTTTTTCATTTGTCACCTTTACTTGTACCTGGATGTTTCATTGGAAATGTACAATACCGACTGTCATCACATGTATCCGCCACATATTGGTTCCCATTCTGGTCATCTTTATTTTTTTCTTGAAAAGAAAAAAAGAAAATTGAAAATCAATGTTCGAGGAAATACCCCGTCACACTAAATAAACAAGAAACGAAACTAACATTACAAACCGTTCCCCATGAGAGAATCGAGATTATCACAGTGCGTAGATTTTCGAATGATTGGAAAATATGTTTTAAGGGAATCGTTATTCAATTAAAGTTTTTTTTCATCAATCATTTAATATTTCAAAATTATTTTTTAAATTTACAATACATCATTGAATTTCTCAAGATGTTTTCAGTTGTAGTTGAGTGTCACTGTTTGTCAGGTTGATGAGAGCGTGTAACGGGGTTTTGTTTTTGTGTAATCAAAAATCGGAAAGAAGTATCGATTTATTTTTTCATGCTAAATATCCTCAGTGAGATACAGGCAAAAGCCTAGTTTACTGGGGATACGACAAATGAAAGGCAAGAAACCCAGATCCATTAAAATTGTATGTCCAAATCAAATTATCTGTTGTTTTTTTCGCAAATTGTGTATAATATATTTCTTGTCATGTGTAATAATAAATAAATAAATTAATAATAAATAAATAAAATCATAAAAAAATTTTATCTTCTCGAATTTAATTTATTAATACTTCATTGTATTTTAAAACCATTTTGTTTTGCTAGATCAGCGTTTCCCAACCTTTTTACGCCCGCGGCCCGGTGTAAATAGGCTAAATATTTCGCGGACCAATAACGCAGAAATAAAAACTATTATATATGTAGTATTTTGTTTATTAGTTTTTAATCTTATTTTATAACCGGTAGACATAACAAACAAATAACGGTCTTATTGCAAATATAACATGAAATAAAATTGTGTGTTGAAATAATCAGAAACCGATCAGTAGATTAATTGTTAATAAGAGAACTTCTCGTATTTTAAGTAAGCAATATTTAGTTTGAAAATTAGTGCGAAATCTGCTGTTGCATCTTTGCTAGAATAGTTGATAATATAATGGTGGCTTCAGTGCTGTTTCGGAGAGACGAAGCATTGCATTGACATCCAATCTGTTTCTCAGCTTCGTTTTTATTATTGACATGGCCGAGAAAGTCTTCTCACATAAATAGGCAGTCGAAAATGCGGACAATATTTCAATGGCTTTGTAACTTAGGGATGGATATTCTACTTCCATCGATATCCAAAACTGAGACAATGTTTGTATTTTATGTCTGGACACTAGAGGGGTATCACAAGACAATTCGATGTTTGAGATAGAAGAAAAGTCGGAAATGAAACACGTTACATTACTTACTTTAAATTAAAAAATTTCAATAACTTTTTGAAATATACCAATGACAATTTAATATTAATTTTATTAACTGGTTCAAAGTTTCACCACATGGATATTAAAGGATGACGTAAGAAAATAAGAACGATTAATGCCAATAAGCAATGTCTGCTTGAGCGCAGAGCTAATATGTGATCGACAAGCCGCTGAATATTATTAATGAGATAAGAGAGGGGGGCGGGACAGTTAAGCATATTATTCCAAAGTGATAATACGTGTACTTTGCGGATGTTGAAAGTTACAGCGAATCATTCATTTGTACGGCATTCTTTAAAAGGTTGACCGGGAGATAAGTCCACGAGAAAAAATATTCAATTGAGCCTTCAGGATAATAACTACTTGAGTAGGTACTTTACTCGCAGTTTGCATTTATACTTGTTGGACAGTTAACAATTTTGAACCTTCTTTTAGATACCAAAAGTATGAGAAGCCAAAATAAGATTGATCTTAAGGAGGTCATACTTTTCGTTTTTCAAAATATAATTAATTTGATCGTGTATTTTTCTAAGTCCACGTATTTTTACAGTTTTTGTTTGTTTTTTTTTCATTATTTTTCTACGTCCACGTTTCATTCCCATGCAACGAAATTGACACTAAAATACTGTTATGTACTATTATCTTAACAGGCTTTGACATTGTCATTAGCTCATTTTGATTTGGTATTATAAATGTGTAATACGCCAATTTGGTTGAATTTCTATAGTATTTATTCCTCGTTCTACTCAGAGTTCTAATTTTTTTTTATTTTCATAGTTATAAATTATTATTGTAATTTATTGATGTGACATGTATATACTCAGGAGTATTGCTGGCAAAACCCTTCGTGATAGAGTACGAAACACATAAATCCGAAGGACGTGCGAAGTTGAAGATATTGTCAGATGGGGACGACAGAGAAGAAGGTTCTGGAACGAACACGTATCCAGAATGGCGGAACCAAGAGTCGTAAGAATGGCCAGGTACAGTATCCCCCAAGCAAGCAGACCTCCAGGATGACCTCCCAAAAGATGGAAAGACAGCTGGCAGTCGACGTCACAAGAGGCTAACAATGATGCAGGAGCATAACAGGCCAACAGGCCTAAAATAAGATGAAGAAGAAGACATGTATATATACTAGTAACTTCTTCGTGTACAGCACAATCTGACGGGTTTATTGCTATGTGGTCATCTTTTCCAACTAACTAGAGAAATGTTTTAGAGATCTTAAGTGAAAACCTTACCTAAAATACCTTAGAGATCTCAAGTGAAAACCTAACCTAACTTTACCTTGCCTAAAATGTTTTAGAGATCTCAAGTGAAAACCTAACCTCACCTAACCTAAAATGTCTAAGAGATCTCAAGTGAAAACCTAACCTAACCTTGCCTAAAATGTTTTAGAGATCTCAAGTGAAAACCTAACCTCACATAACCTAAAATGTCTAAGAGATCTTAAGTGAAAACTTGACTCAACCTAACTATACCTCACCAGAAAGATGTTTTAGAGATTTTGTGAAAACCAGACTAACCTAATCTTAAATGTCTAAGAGACCTTAAGTGAAAATTTAACCTAACCTAACCAGAAAGATGTTTTAAAGATCTTAAGTGAAAACCTAACCTAACCTAACCAGAAATATGTTTAAGAGATCTTAAGTGAAAACCTAACCTAACCTAACCAGAAATATGTTTTAAAGATCTTAAGTGAAAACCTAACCTAACCTAGCCTAACCAGAAATATGTTTTAGAGATCTTAAGGGAAAACCTAACCTAACCTAACCAGAAATATGTTTTAGAGATCTTAAGTGAAACCCTAACCTAACCTAACCAGAAATATGTTTTAGAGATCTTAAGTGAAAACCTAACCTAACCTAACCTAACCAGAAATATGTTTTAGAGATCTTAAGTGAAAACCTAACCTAACCTAACCAGAAATATGTTTTAGAGATCTTAAGTGAAAACCTAATCTAACCTAACCTAATCAGAAATATGTTTTAGACATCTTAATTGAAAACCAGACTGAAACCATTTTTTAAAACTCTGGGATTAAATGCGAAAACCCGCAACCCCTGGATTGGAAGACCGGAGTCTTATTAATGTTAAAGAGTTTGTATTATTGTAAAATTCAAAATTTTGATAGAATTTTTAGTAATAATATATGTTATTACAGAACAGTTTGGAAACCACTGATGGATTCAGTAAATTTTTTATGAAAAACAAAAAAAATCATTCATTCTTAAACTTGATTTCTTACGATTGTACTAACTTAAGAAACAAACATGTGTTTTTTTTCCGTCAAATAATTTAAAATTCCTCTCAACAAGGCTAACGCTCGAGATGAATACAAAATTCATGATCAAAACGATTTTCTCAAGGGAGAAATAATTTCATTCCTTTTAATAAAAAATTAACTTCTCCGAAGGATACTTTCTTAAATACAGGATATAAAATGCTGACTGTATATTTGACCTTTTTGTGCATGGGAAAAGGTTTTGACTCACGCAAAGGGAGAAAAAATATACTGTAACCTTTTTGGAGATACTCATAGAAATTTTTTCCACATAATAACATTTTGCAAAGTCCAAAAAATACCTTAAAATGAATTTATAACGTGGAAAATATTTTTTTTTACATAAATAAAAAAAATTATTACCTTGTTAAAGTACTTTCTCAGACAGTGGCGGACTGGGGATGGAAGGACGTCTGGAAGGTCAAGTGAGACCGGCCCTATTTGTATTTGAAATATTTTGCGCATCTTCTTTATTTATGTATATAGTATAAGTCGGCGGCCGTGATCTAATGGTTAGCATTCACGCTTAGCAAGTGGATTCCCCCAGGTACGACTCCTGTTAGATTTACTGATTTCACTCTTAGACCGTTTCATATCTGAATTAACTTTTTTCTGTAGCTTATACGCTGATTATCATAAATTCTTATGACGTTTTTAAGCTTTGCAAAAGTAGCACTATATAAAGACTTGGCCAAACAAAAGTAGCAATATGTAAAGACTTGGCCAAACAAAAGTAGCACTATGTAAAGACTTGGCCAAACAAAAGTAGCACTATGTAAAGACTTGGCCAAACAAAAGTAGCACTATGTAAAGACTTGGCCAAACAAAAGTAGCACTATGTAAAGACTTGGCCAAACAAAAGTAGCACTATGTAAAGACTTGGCCAAACAAAAGTAGCAGTATGTAAAGACTTGGCCAAACAAAAGTAGCAATTTGTAATTTTTTTTATCAAACACTGTTTATTCCACTTTTTTATGACGGTATAACCCTACCGGTTTCAAGGCTTTCACCTCATATTCAGGGGAGCGCAAACAAGACTAAATGCTGTTCGAACTGGCACCGATATACACGCTTCAACGGTTGGGGGCTGGGGGGGGGAGGAAGGGAGAGAGGCATGGGATAATTTCGGCCAAGAGCGGAGAAATTTTGGGTAAATAACTGTTCAACAGATGTTCCGATCGGTGTACTGATTTAGAAATTTCTAGGGCCTCTAATCTGTCCAATTTATTTCCGTTACCACTGATATGTAAGACTTTGGCATTATCGATAGAAAAAGTATGATTCTCGCGGTGACAATGATTAGCCATTTCAGAATAAATTAGAGGATTTGTTAAGGCGGATTTGTGTTCACGAAATCTCTTCTATAAACAACTATAAACAACAAAAGTAGCACTATGGAAAGACTTGGCCAAACAAAAGTAGCACTGTGTAAAGACTTGGCCAAACAAAAGTAGCACTATGTAAAGACTTGGCCAAGTAAAAGACTACAGCTGATAAAACCTTCTAATCGTCTTAGAATATTTATAATCTTGCCATTAAAACTTTGAGTTAGACCTGTCTAGACTGTGTTTTTGCTGAAGTGCAACAGATTGTATACAATTAACCAATACATGCACAGGTGACTTCCATCCGTAGGATCACGATGGATAGCCTATCGATCCAATCCATCCAACATAGTTACAGTACCATTGAGATAACAATTGTCCCCGTAGAATAAAGGAAATTGATGTTATCAAGATCAAATTATATAACTTTGAAATCACATAAATTTTATCACATAATTGATATAACTTTTGACGACCTCCGTGACCTAGATGATAAGATGCTTGTCTTCCAGGTTGAGAGTTCAATTTCCATTGGAACCCAGATTTAAAAAAAATGATTCCAGTCTGGTTTTCATTTAAAGCCTCTTTAACATTTTGGTTGGTTTGAAGATATTGCTACATATCAATAAGCCCGCTAGGTTGTAATGTATACAACGAAAGTGTAATATAATACAACTTTTCATCAATGCGACAAGCACATGCGTCTTCCATCCGCAGGATGGTTGTCAATCTTACTTGGTCAATAGTGATTGCCTATCGTATCATATAACAGATATTTGATATAATTTTATTCTTGATTCTTAAATGTTTATTATACATAAAGGCATTACTTATCTTACCCAAGAGATATTTTAAACAAGACATCATTATGAACTATTTATGAAAAACGACCTCACCATAAACGATTGATATCAGAAAGAGCTAAACTGGTAGAATATGAGTACAGTACTCGGCGGTAAATAATAGACATCGGGCTTAAGAAAGGCAATCGGCTAATAATCGGCTAACGTCGGCTTTGTAGAGCGTCGTCTCTGTCGCACGATGCGCTAACAGTCCGGTATCTAGAAAGAGCTAAACGACTGACAAATCGCGATGGGAAACGTGTATGAATGACAGAGACGACGCTCGACAAAGCCGAAGTTAGCCGATTATGGCATACAGTCTCTTTGTTTAGCCTGATGTGTATTACTTTCCTCCGGATACTGTACGCTACTATTTTTTTCCAAAATCAGATGTGTCGCCATTGTAAGAGTCTCTTTGGGCAGTCCCTTCTTCGTCACTAAGTGACGTAAAGCTCATAAAAAAACAATAAGAAGATTTCGATCTTCTAGCATAGATCGCACTGGATGGGGACTTATTTTGTACCACAACACGCGTGGGTGGAGGTGGAATCGAACTAAACATCCCTTCCTTTTACCTTTGATTGATGATATCTCTCTTTTACCATGTATATTGTTCTCAGTGAGATACAGGCAAAAGCCTAGTTTTCTGGAGACACGACAAATGAAAAGCGACAAACCCACATTTAAATTACCTGTTGTTTAATAAATTATGTATTTATAAATTTTCTTGTCATATTTAAATTTAAAAAATGTTCATAAATTTTTGTAAAAATGAATAATCATTTGAATATTTTTCTGTGACATGTTACTTTATAATTTATTTTTGTCTGGTTGTTTGGAAGATATTGTCACCTGGAAATAAGTCTGTCTGATTGTGTTATATATTATAGTAAATAAATAGACAATCATTTGTTAATATTGTATTTATTGAAGGACTCTTACAAACTGCCTTACTTATTCAATGACGTGTAATCTTCGTTTAATTATTCATTTAATTTAAAAATATTTATAATCTAATTTTTATCCTGTCTCATCCAACATCTATTATTTTACATTAAATAACTTAATTTTGTTAACATTTCATCAACATTTAATCCTCCATTAACACATTCTTATAAAGCATACAGACAACGAAAGCTCCAGATACTTTTGACTCCTTGAACACGTGTTGACATTTCGTTAAATAATGCTGAAACCTTTGTGGGATAAATTATTTTGACTTTAAGCTTTTTATCATTTTGGGGAGCAACAGCTTTAAAGAAAATGTCAGTTTATAAAGCTGTAAACATATATTATGCGATGGCCACATATATATCTTGCTTTTTGACCATCAAAGTTAACTATTTTATACCCCTGTGGCGGTCGTCGCGGAATATTGTCGCATACATACGGTCAATGACCGATGAAACGACCTTCGGATTCCTCGATAAATTATAGTAAACAGTCCGAAGGTCACATGCCGGCCATTGACGCCGGCCGAGCGACCGCACCACACGCCAGAGAGAGAGAACGCACCACGGCTATCTCACCAGTTCCGTATTTAGATGAATACCTACATACGACAATAACCGTTTTCTGCATTCATAGAAGCGAGACGTAAGCATATCGCGAGCGCACTCTCGCGCACATTCCAAAAAGATATAAATACCTACGTTACTATAAAAATAAACACTCTCTCTTTCCGTATTGCGTTTTAACGAGTTTATTTATTTATCAACAATCATCATCATCTCTTCCTTAACAACCGATCCCCTAAACCCCTATAGTTAACTATTTTATAAACTGTAAGTTAAGAAATGTAACACATGCATATGTCAGCTACAAGGGATTTCTTAAACTAAATATTTCATGGTTATCCTAATATGTTTTTGAAAGTACTTCTGACCCTTAGAGATATGTTAGGAATGAGAAAGTTAGTTTTAGTTCCTTTGACAAAAATATATGATATATAAACCAAATATAATTATAATTGAAACACTGTTCAATTCACTTGAAAATATATATTTTTAACTCGACTAGTTTTAAGTCATAAGCAACTAATCTTAAGGGGTACTCCGAATCGACTTTTCAGTTCGGAGTATCTCTGAATATGTGTCGCATATGACTTGAAACTAGCTGGGTTAAATATTGGGTCCTTACATGTGAAATTGGCGTTTTGTTTGGGAGGAACATAAAGTTGATTTTTTTTTAATATAATATATTTATTTAATCAAAGTATGTACCATTGCTATCTATGCACTTTTGCCATCTCATAGGTAGTTCATCGATCCCTTTACTAAAAAAACCATTCGGACGGGAATCAATAAAATCTTTGAAGTCGGTTTGGACTGCCCCATCGGAGTTGAATTTTTTCCCTTGCAAGAAGTTATCCAAATTTCGAAAAAAATAGTAATCTGTTGGGGCAAGGTCCGGAGAGTACGGTGGATGTCTTAGACATTCCAATTGAAGCTCTTCTAATTTGGAAGCCGTCTGTTGTGCAGTGTGTGGTCTAGCGTTATCATGAAGCAGCAGTGGCCTAGAGCGATTAACCAGCCTCGGTTGTTTAGCAGCTAGCTTTTCCATCATGGTTTGCAGTTGCTGACAATAGACATCTGCCGTAATCGTCTGGCCAGATTTAAGAAAGCTGTAGTGAACGACACCAGCACTAGTCCACCAAACGCTCACAAGTAACTTTTTTGGAGTCAATTTTTACTTGGGGCATGGTTTGGCTGGTTCGGCAGGGTTCAGCAATTGCGATGAGCGCTTCCGATTATCATACAGGATCCACTTTTCATCACAGGTAATGATTCGATTCAAAATCCCTTCATTATTGTGCCGGTTGAGTAATGCAACGCAGCAGTCAACGCGCGTTTGTTGATTTGCTTCACTCAATTCGTGAGGTACCCACCTTTCAAGCTTTTTCACCTTCCCAATTTGCTTCAAGTGGATTAAAACAGTTTTATCACTAACACCGCAGCCTGCAGCTAACTCGGACGTGGTTTGCGATGGATCCGCTTCCACAATAGCCTTCAATTCTTCATTATCAACTTTCTCCACGGGGCTTGTTCTGCAGGTCGAAATTTCCAGAACGAAAACGTTGGAACCAAAAACGCACTGTGTTTTCTTTTGCGGCACCGTCGCCATACACATCATTAATCCTTCGAGCCGTTTCTGCAGCACTGGTGCCACGGTGGAACTCGTACTCGTAAATAACGCGATATTTCAAGTTTTCCATTTTGTAAACTGAGTGACGCAAAGAAAAAAAACAATTGAGGAAAAAATAAATGAATTATAATTTTCGAAACACAAATACTTGAGTAAATAGCTGTATAAGTTTTAATTTGAAATTCCTAACCAAAGAGAAGATATTTGAGATCAAAGTTGCCAGTACGGCAAAACGCCGATTTCGTATGTGGGGACCTAATATATATTTTCAAATGGATTAAACATTTTTTTTCAATAAAATAACTAAAATCCTGTTTTTTTAATTTTGTTTTCATCGCTGTTTCATTTGAGTTCACTACTGGTTTCAAAGACCTCCATCTTTCTCTTCAGGTGAAGATGTGCTAAATTACTCGTATATCTAAAATATATTTTACCTAATTTGTTATAGGTACAAGAGAGGAGGGAGTAGTGACTAATTAAGGCAGGGGGGTAGCAAGGCGTCAAAAGGGTGGCTTTTGAACAGGAAACATATTTAGCAGAGGGCTATTATTGAAATTAATTAAGTTATTTTATGTTTCCCGTCCAAAAGCCCTTTGAGCATATCTACTCCCCTGCATTTATTAGCCACTACTCCCCTTCCCTATACTGTAACTACTAAAATTAGGAAAAATATATTTTAGACATAATTAAGTTCATATTAACCTGACTTTCATACGTACATATCATCACGTCGTGTCCCTTGTGGGGTAGGCAGAGAGAAGCCTACAATCCCTTCTTATCTCGTCGAAAATTTTCAGCATTTCAGACTTGCGCTGCGCTCAGACGGAGATAGTTTATTAGCCTTCCCAATTCACCATTCTTATTTTTTTACGTCGTCCTTTACTTTTCACGATGTAAGACTCTGGAACAAGTTACAAACCTATGATAGGCTCGCTCCGTCCTTGGCATGATTTAAGAAGCGACTGAAGAACTCTTAATGTCTAGTCAGCAATATAACGTGTTTCATTCCTGATTTTTCTTTCCTCTCCACCATCCCTTCCTTTTCCTTTGATTGATGATATCTCACTTTTACTTAAATATGTTTATATCCATAAATTTCATTAATATGAATTATCATTTAAATATTTTATGCGACCATGTAACTTGCTTTATTTATATTTGATTGATTAATTGGAAAAGATTGCCGCTTGGCAATACACCCGCTAGATTGTATTTACAATGAAGTGTTAAATAAAAAAAATATACATATAAGGTACACCTTTTTTCCAAAGTGATGATACTGACATATTAAATGGTATAGACGTTCCGACAAAATTGTCTTAAAAATTTGATTTATATTAAAACAGCAACAATGTATTTGTTTTAACAACATACGAGTACCATCACCCAGTTTTCCTGCTGGTAGGCAGAGATGACATAGTACCAGATATCCCTATCTTGACAACATATATTACGTCCACATTCACTCAGCTTCTACGATTCTTCTTACTTCTTACATTTCGTTTTTTTTTTCAAAATATCATTCACTTGATCCAATCTAACATTCCTCGATCTTTTTCTACCGCGCCTTCCTCTCACATTTGTATCATATGTTATGGCCTTTTGCAACGAAAACACTTTTAGAATTTCAACTGTGTAATTTTATTTGTATATTCGTTGGATTACATTGAAGTATAATATTAACAGTATTGTGGAAGTAATAATAACGATGATGTTAACATCGTAGTGGTTTTAAGAATAATGATCGCTGCCTCTGATATGACGTCCTATTTAAAGCGAAGATAACCATACGCACGATTCTTAGATAGATTAAGAAGGAATTTGTCGGGTATGTTATAGTTGCCCTTAAGGTCAAATCGATATCAGGCGATTTATCTCGTTCGCAGCTTTCTTCCATTTCTCTCTCTCCGTAGTTGCAGTCCTAAGACTGGTTTGCAGCAATTTGAACTCTTCTCCTCCATTCCCCCCTGTCCTGTGCGGCTCTTTTTAAATCTGTATATGTTGAGCAGCGCACGTCCACCAACAGGTCCTCCAGGTACTCTCGGCGTGGGCGTCCCCTAGAGTTTGTCCCCTCGGTCATACCCTCCATTATGGCATGCAAGAGGCCCTCTTGTCGTATTATATGACCGATCCATCTTGCACGCCTTTCGGACAAGATCCTGAGCAGGTGCCTTCCTCCTTCGATTCGTTGGAGAACCTCTTCATTTGTGATGCGGTCTCTCCAGGAAATTCCTAATAGTCTTCTATAGGACCACATCTCAAAAGCCTCTAGTCTTCGTCTATCTCTTTCGGATAGGCACCATGTCTCGCAGCCGTACATCAAGATACTCCATACATAGGTCTTGATGAGGAGTATTCTCAGTTTTAGGTCTATATTATTTGATTCTATTATTTTCGACCTTTTATTAAATGCAAGTCTAGCCTGATGTATGCGGCTGTCGACCTCGCTCTTGGACCGACCGTCCCATGTTATTTTGCTCCCGAGGTAGACAAACTCCTTGGTGTTTTTTAGTGGTTTACCCGACATTACTATTCTCATCTGGTGTTGCGCTCGGCCTACAGTCAGCAGCTTTGTTTTGTCTTCCATTTAGTGATACCAAATCTGTTTTGAATTTGGATAGATAACCGCCAACAAGATAATAAATTTAAACATAATACATTGAGTTAAGTTTGACATACATGTGATAACACTAATATTTATAGGTTCTAGATAACATAGTACAGATATGGTTAACATCGATAAGCTTAACATTGGTTTGCATGATAACTTATTATATTTATTGGAAGTGGATAAGAGTGTACGATAAGATTAGCGTATTAACATTGTTAGGGATACATTACACATATATGTGGACTTTTTTTATTCATTCGTTCTGCATTCCCAAATAATTTCTATCATATATCAACGCTTAAATAAAAAAAAATTATAGCCTTGAGATTATTATGTAATTATTTTATATAATATCAATAATAATCAGCTAGCCATTGAGGGAACATAAACGTTATTAATTTCGAAATAGTCACAATTGCCCAGTTTTCTTCTCTTGGACTGCGGCTGTTTCCACAGATTTAATTAAGACTCCCAGATGCTGTGATGGGAGTTTAATGGACCATTTAATCACAAGTACCGATAAAAAAAATGATTTACAATTTCTCATAGTTCTTATTACAAAGGAATCATCTTTATGATTATTTGTATTATTTAAGATTTGTATTACTTATTTAAAAATGTGACAAATTGTTTTGCAAATTATTATGTGGTCAGGATCCATTAAACTAGAAAATTCCTGTGTCGTCTTATTGGATGTATTTATAACAATATTTTAATTTTAACTCTTTTGAGTCCCGGTCCCATGTTTTCAAGTGATCGATACTTCTTCTAAAAAACTATATATTACTTAGCAAGTATTTTTGTCAAAAATATAGTATCTAGCAAGTATTTTTGTAAAAAAATCAACCTTGAAACGATAGTTTCTTGATTTCTTACATGGACAACACCCTTGATCATAGTTTTTAAAAGTGTTGGCGCTGAAGGAATCTGGGGAAGGGGGCGTTACTGGTCTCAGGGGCAGTAGGGAGGCGTTGAGTAGCAGGGGACAATAAGAAGATTCGAATTTTTTTTATCGCCTTAGTATTTTTAAGCGAACACCTCTTGACTATACACAGCAATACATCGTTGCAAAAATCATACATACCAACTCTTTGTAATGGGTCTTTCAAATTGAGCGGTTTTTTAAAACTATTTTTTTTAATTCTTGAATGAAACACACAATTTGCTTTGATTTCAAAAAACTTTTTATTGGTCATTAAAGTATAATGTATTACATTTAAACACAAAAAACAATATCCGTCAAACGTTCACATCTTGCAGCTCCACAGATGTCCACTATTTTGTTAAAATTTTCGATGATATTTTGGCATAATTGCGGTTCTAACTCACCTATAACGCGAATAATTTCGTCCTCCAGTTCAGGAATTGATGGGGGGTCATTCTTATAGACCTGGCTTTTCACGTAACTCCAGAGAAAATAGTTCAAAAGTGTTAGATCACATGATCTTGGTGGTCAATTATCATCACCGTTTCCGGAGATTACAATACATAAAATAATTGAACAATTTAAACGCGTTGTTGTATTGTATACCCTCCCATTTAAACGCGTTGTTGTATTGTATATCCTCCCATTTTTAAATATCATACATTACGCTTATCAAATGTCACAAGACCCAGACAAAGTCGCGACTCAATCTGTATTTTATCTAAGAATAAAAAAATACGCTCAATTTGAAAGACCCTTTGCATGTTGAATCAACGGTCGGATAATGTAAGGGCCGTTGTTTTATCTCCAAAATGGCGCTTTTCCCTTAAAAAATTACACACACAGCTACACAAATATTTTGTTAAAGCTAAACAAATCAGAAACAGGTACCACATACAATTTATTATTAGTTGAGACGGAGGTAGAGTTTTCCCGAGGAGGGCGCTGAAAATTACACACACAGCTACACAAATATTTTGTTATAGCTAAACAAATCAGAAACAGGTACCACATACAATTTTATTATTAGTTGAGACGGAGGTAGAGTTTTCCCGAGGAGGGCGCTGAAAATTACACACACAGCTACACAAATATTTTGTTATAGCTAAACAAATCAGAAACAGGTACCACATACAATTTTATTATTAGTTGAGACGGAGGTAGAGTTTTCCCGAGGAGGGCGCTGAAAATTACACACACAGCTACACAAATATTTTGTTATAGCTAAACAAATCAGAAACAGGTACCACATACAATTTTATTATTAGTTGAGACGGAGGTAGAGTTTTCCCGAGGAGGGCGCTGAAAATTACACACACAGCTACACAAATATTTTGTTATAGCTAAACAAATCAGAAACAGGTACCACATACAATTTTATTATTAGTTGAGACGGAGGTAGAGTTTTCCCGAGGAGGGCGCTGAAAATTACACACACAGCTACACAAATATTTTGTTAAAGCTAAACAAATCAGAAACAGGTACCACATACAATTTTGGTAAACTCTGCGCTAGACAATCAAAATATATAATACATAAATTGATTTATGATAGAGATTTTGAAATTGCTTAATCAATGTGCAATGAATTGTCAGATCATGACATATAAATGAGGAGACCAACTACAGTTTTAGAGTTCTAAATAGAATAAGGAGTTTACAGGATCCTCCAAACAGGGTGTTAAAGAGCATCTCTCAACATGTGTTGATATTTATTTTATCAACTGACAAAAAAGAAAAACCCTGTAGAACTTGCAAGGCATGTGCTGGGCACAATAAGAGAAGTGAGATCCGGTACATGTGTACGGAGTGTGATGTAGCTCACCACAGAACTTGCAAGGCATGTGCTGGGCATAATAAGAGAAGTAAGACCCAGTACATGTGTAAGGAGTGTGATGTAGCTCTCCACAGAACTTGTAAGGTATGTGCTGGGCACAATAAGAGAAGTAAGATACGGTACATGTGTAAGAAGTGTGATGTAGCTCTCCACAGAACTTGCAAGGTATGTGCTGGGCACAATAAGGGAAGTAAGATCCGGTACATGTGTAAGGAGTGTGTGGTCGTTTGGCAAAATACAATTTAAAACTAAAGTTTACGCAAATGTATCAACTTGTTCAGACCTAGCGTCTATTATAATGGTTGTCGTCATTGCCGGACCTCGTAGTTGAGGATCCCCTCGCTACTCCAACATCAATCATGAACCGTTCTTCTTCGTCCATAATGTGATCTTCTGTGAAAAAACAGCCCGATCCTAGATGCAAACTCCCTCCCGCAAATGTCACAGACATATGGACCCTGCTGAGCCGCCTGGCCATGCTGACGCATGTTCGCAGAGCGCCGTCAGTCCGAGACCATACGGCTCTTCACCCCTCACGGTCCCGAGCCACCTGCTCCCGGTCCTCAGGCGCCCCGCACAAAGAAAGCGACTCTCGCAGACTGTCCTTATAGCGCTTCCTCTGCCCACCAACTCTTCGCTTGCCCGCCACTTCCCGGTACAAGACGCGTTTTGAGAGTATGTGATCGCTTATGCGTATCACATGCCCGGTCCACCGCAATTTCGCCTTTACAACCATATAATTATAATGGACACATGCACTTTGTAAACAACTTTGCGCTATATTTCTTCGAGTTCATATGCACTTTGTAAACAACTTTGCCCTATATTTCTGTTCCCAATGATACCAACTAGAGTGTAGGATACTGTATTATCGGCTTTGAACATTTTAGGCGCTATTTATCTAAATTTATCCGACATAATGTTGCATTTAGTGTAAATAATGCTCTCATAAGCAACAGTATTTTTCTTAAACCTTAGAATTAATTAATGTCTGAAGAAGTATAATTAAGCATATTATAAAAAATCTTAAAAATAGGGATATGGGTAAATATGGGTATGAGTAAATAGGGATATGATTAAATAGGAATATGAGTAAATAAAAATTATTTTTTGATAAAAACGAATCAAGTGTCGATTGATTTATTTCGTTTCTTCTTTTCATGTAACATCTCACTTTAACATATGAAACCGTTCAAATAATACTTTTCTTTTTATTGCATAGCTTCGCGCAAAATCAAAATAATTTTCCGATAAAACGTCTAACAGATGAGTTAAAACTTTATCTGGTGGGTCCTTGACTTCGATATCAGAATCAACATTTCTTTACAAATTTTCTTTACTCAATTCTTGTGATTCTTTATTCGGAAGAGGCTGTCGTTGTCATCAAGCAATGTCATGAATATCTTCAGCGTTAATTTTATTAAGATCTACAAGTAGTTGGTGCGCCATTTGAGCAATTAATTTTTTATCTTATTACAATATATGGTTTTTTATCGACCATCGAAAACGGTTATACAAGGATAAAACTTGAATTAGAATTTTGAGTGGACATGAATATAAATACAGCTTGGTACAATTTTTTTAAACATTTATATGAATCATATACAAAAAAAAGATATATCGAAAAGCAGTACGCATATGCATACCACATATAAAATACAAATTTAGGCAGGTCAAGGCTTAGGTAATCAATGGTCCTAACGTACAAAAAGAAAGAAAAAATACTAATTAAAATATGCAAATATAGAATTATTCCACTCCAATACACAAAAAAAACAAAACCACATCGAAACTTGAAAATATTTACAGATATCTCGAAAAGTTTGAGAGAAACAAAGTAAACAAAAAGAAAGCAAGATAAAAAAATCAACTGGAGTCACGCCGTGGCGTCGGATTTATTGTTCAGACAAACAAAACCGAACTCTAAGAGAACTTTTAAAGACATTATGTTTTTGTCAATTACGTTATAGCTATGTAACGTAAAGCAAGGTATTTTTGTACGTAGATATATTTTTTGTTAAATGGTTTTTATAATAAACTGCGTTTTATAACAGTTTTAAACGGCGTTTTATAACAGTTTTAAACAGTATTTTATAACAGTTTTTCAATTCAAAGATTTTAGCGTAACATTTGATGTCGGACTCACGTTCGTTAACCATGTCTCACGTTTGATATCGGAATGTTACAAACAACTCGGTTTTATAATGAGAATATCAAGCGAAATGAACAGTACCAATATCTAGAGTTTGGGCTTATCAGCTCAAATATAAAAACAATATAGAACAAATACAAACAAAATCCTCAGATATCTATGGTACAGAACAAAGGGCGATTACCCAAAATATGTTCACCATGTCGTACTTCTCACGGTGTGTAACTATAGAAGCCTTGAAACAAGAAGGCAAGAATCCATTGCGATATTCCTACTTAAGGTTTTTCAAGGTTGCTTTAACTGTCCCGCGATTCTAGAAGCACTAAGTTTATATGTACCTAATAAATATAGCCGTGCAAGGAATCACCCTCTGTTCTACATACCAGCTTACAGGACGAATATCATGGCTAAACACTCAGTCACGCGTGGTATAGAGATATTAAACCAACTGAATGGCACTATTGATATATTCTCGGCACCGCCTAGCGGTGAGGATGTATTTTGGCTGGAGGATGAGATAAGATGACCCCAGATCTTTTGATAGCTTTTCTCTCAACCTCTTCAGATCTGACGTCCACTTTAATGGATACAGAGTTCATTTTCACGTTGTTAACAACTTTGTAGTACCAATTTCTGATCTCAACGATAACAAATTATGTGTAGGATACTGTATTATCAACTTTGAACGTTTTGGGCGCCATCTATATAAAGGAATACAACATAATGTTGCATTTTGTGTAAATAATACACACACAAGTAATAATACTTTTTTCAAACTGAATAATTTTCCTGTCCTATATAGAAATTTCACAGTCAGCACATAAAAGTTTATACACACCACTCATTTGAAAAGAAATTTCATGAACACAAATCCTATAATTTATTCTGAAATGGCTACTCATTGTCACCGTGAAAACCATACTTTTTCTATCGACGATGCCAAATTCTTACATATCAGTAGTAACGGAAATAAATTGGACAGATTAGAGGCCCTAGAAATTCCTGGAAAGTCAGCGCATCGGGGTGAACATCTGGCCAACACATATATTCCAAGAATCTCGCTACTGCTCGCTGAGGGTGTCTCCTCCCTCCATCCACCCAAAGTCTCCAGCCCGAATGTTTACGTCGCGTAAAGCGTGTATGTCAGTACCAGTTCGAACATAATTCAGTCTTGTTTGTGCTTCCCTGATGATGAGGTGAAAGTCTTGAAACTGGTAGGGTTATACCGTTACAAAAAGTTAAATAAACAGTGTTTGATAAAACAAATTACAAACTAATATTTATTAATTTATTATATTAAAATATGAAGTACAAACTTAAAGGCGAAACCTTTTATAAAAATGAATTAATCTAGTTTGCGCATAGTACGATAGTTTATATTCTATACGAGCACGAATATCACTTTATAAAGTTGAGTGTACACTGTCTATGAAACAACATACTCGTAGAAAGCACGCGGAGTTAGAATTTATGAAAATATTCACATTTAGGCAGATGTGTTTTGCACGATAACATTCTTGCATGGGGTGATTCAAGATAAACGTATTCTAATAACCAGGGGCTCGAGGTCGGAAACCTTGTTGCTACGAAGTGAGGCTTTCACATTTTGAAAATTGTCCAGGGCGCATTATATGTTATTTACTGATTATATTTTCAAATATTCGTGTAAAGGTAGTTAAGAAAATACAAGTGTCATAGTTTTATCCCGACGTTTCGGTTGAATTGTATCAGACATTTTCTCCGAGGGAGCGAATCACATTCTGTATTCGGAACAGTGGCATTGATTAGTTTGCCGGAAGATGAAGTAACCTTATTACCATTGAAACGATTCGTGTTTCCATTTTTGTGTGAAGGTTGTGCTAGTGATTTTGTGTGAAGGTTGTGCTAGTGATTTTGTGTGAAGGTTGTGCTAGTGATTTTATGTGAAGGTTGTGCTAGTCGTTTTGTGTGAAGGTTGCGCTAGTGATTTTGTGTGAAGGTTGTGCTAGTGATTTTGTGTGAAGGTTGTGCTAGTGATTTTGTGTGAGGTTATACTAGTGATTTTGTGAGAAGGTTGTGCTAGTGATTTCGCGTGAGCGTATGCTAGTGATTTTGTGTGATATTATACTAGTGATTTTGTGTGTAGGTTGTGCTAGTGATTTTGTGTGAGGTTATACACGTGGTTTTGTGTGATGGTTGTGGTAGTGATTTTGTGTGAGGTTATACTAGTGATTTTGTGTGAATGTTGTGCTAGTGATTTTGTGTGAAGGTTGTGCTAGTGATTTTGTGTGAGGTTATACTAGTGGTTTTGTGTGAAGGTTGTGGTAGTGATTTTGTGTGAGGTTATACTAGTGATTTTGTGTGAAGGTTGTGCTAGTGATTTTATGTGAAGGTTGTGCTAGTGATTTTGTTTGAGGTTATACTAGTGATTTTGTGTGAAGGTTGTGGTAGTGATTTTGTGTGAGGTTATACTAGTGATTTTGTGTGAAGGTTGTGCTAGTGATTTTATGTAAAGGTTGTGCTAGTGATTTTGTTTGAGGTTATACTAGTGATTTTGTGTGAAGATTGTGCTAGTGATTTTGTGTGAAGGTTGTGCTAGTGATTTTGTGTGAGGTTATACTAGTGATTTTGTGTGAAGGCTGTGCTAGTGATTTTATATGAAGGTTGTGCTAGTGATTTTGTGTGAGGTTATACTAGTAATTTTGTGTGAAGGTTGTGCTAGTCATTTTGTGTGAGGTTATACTAGTGGTTTTGTGTGAATGTTGTGCTAGTGATTTTGTGTGGGGCTATACTAGTGATTTTGTGTGAAGGTTGTGCTAGTGATTTCGCGTGAGGTTATGCTAGTGATTTTGTGTAAGGTTATACTAGTGATTTTGTGTGAAGGTTGTGATAGTGATTTTGTGTGAGGTTATACTAGTGATTTTGTGTGAAGGTTGTGCTAGTGATTTTGTGTGAAAGTTGTGCTAGTGATTATGTGTGAGGTTATACTAATGATTTTGTGTGAAGGTTGTGCTAGTGATTTTATATGAAGGTTGTGCTAGTGATTTTAAGTTAATTTTGAGGCAACATTTTTGTTTCTTTTCCCATTCCAGATATACGGTAGACAATATATAATTTGTTACATGATTTCTGTTTACATGGTAGTTAATATACTGCATGAGCTTTTAGAAGGGTCGTATCTTTGTATGTTCTGAGGAATGGTCTTACTTTTTACTCGGTTTGCAGATTCTTTTTTTTCTAATTTGCGAATTACTCTGCGTATTAAATCTTTTCTTTTTATATATAATATGTTACATATAATATAAAGTAAGTTGAACAAATTATTTCAAATTCACAATATTCTAATTACACATTTGTGTCATCGTCATCGTCATCGTCATCGTCATCGTCATCGTCATCGTCATCGTCATCGTCATCGTCATCGTCATCGTCATCGTCATCGTCATCGTCATCGTCATCGTCATCGTCATCGTCATCGTCATCGTCATCGTCATCGTCATCGTCATCGTCATCGTCATCGTCATCGTCATCGTCATCGTCATCGTCATCGTCATCGTCATCGTCATCGTCATCGTCATCGTCATCGTCATCGTCATCGTCATCGTCATCGTCATCGTCATCGTCATCGTCATCGTCATCGTCATCGTCATCGTCATCGTCATCGTCATCGTCATCGTCATCGTCATCGTCATCGTCATCGTCATCGTCATCGTCATCGTCATCGTCATCGTCATCGTCATCGTCATCGTCATCGTCATCGTCATCGTCATCGTCATCGTCATCGTCATCGTCATCGTCATCGTCATCGTCATCGTCATCGTCATCGTCATCGTCATCGTCATCGTCATCGTCGCGCCGTCGGCGCCGTCGCCGCCGTTGCCGCCGTCGCCGCCGTCGCCACCGCCGTCACCGTCGCAGCCGCCGCCGTCGTCGTCGTCGCCGTCGTCGTCATTATTATTATTATTATTATTGTCATATTATTGTACTATTATTACTATTATTATTATTATTATTATTATTATTATTATTATTATTATTATTATTATTATTATTATGATCATCATCATCATCATCATTATTATTATTTTTATTATCATTATCATCATTACCACCATCATTATCATCATCATCATCATCACTATTATTATTGTTATTATATTATTATTATTATTGTATCATTATTATTTTATTATTAGATTATAAATGCTCGTAATACTACATATGTATCTTTACAAATGTTGAACAAGAGATATAACATTATTACTGAGATTACATTAATATAACGTAATGGTTATAGAAAAGTGTGAAAGGAAAAGTAAATTGCGATATATAGTATGGGTGCAAAATTAGAGATAGGAAAAAGTGCGGAATTCTGCTATTTCGGTAGTTTTATCATCGATAATGGAAGAGTTAAGAGGGGGATTGAACGGCGTGTAGATGTGATATACAGTGCAGATGTAATAGGAAGACCTAAGAAAGTATGACAGAATCAAGAGTATGATATTCTGAAAGAAAGAAAAGTAGAAAGTAAAAGAAATCGTACAGGTTATATGAAAAGGTGTACGGATGTGGAAGATGCTAAGGATGTGTGTCGAGTTAGGGAAGTATATCGCTCTGTCCTCTCAGCCTACCCCGACAGGGAAAAGGTCTGTATGTATGTTTGATTTAGTGAGGGTGTAATAAATATCACCTGCGGGCTCCTCGTTGTCGACCTCTGAACTAAAGTAAGGTTTCACAGAGATAAATTATGTTCAAATGTTGTGAAAATCCTGAATTAATGATAATGTCGGCAATCCTTTGTTAATTTCATCATTATTATCAACGTAATTATTTTACTGGAAGAGATTTATTGCCATATTAAACGTAAAAAAAAGAGCTTTGTTTTTTTTTTAATATAAAGTGTCTTTCAAATTGAGCGGTTTTTTTAATTCAATTTTTTTTAATTCTTGAATAAAACACACAATTTGATTTAATTTCAAAAAACCTTTTATTGGTCATTGATGTATGACACAAAAAACAATATCCACCAAATGTAGACCTCTTGCAGTTCCACAGATGTCCACTCTTTTGTCAAAATTTTCGATGACATTTTGGCATAATTGCGGTTCTAACTCACCAATAACGCGAATTATTTCGTCCTTCAGCTCGGGAATTGATCGGGGGCCATTCTTATACACTTGGCTTTTCACGTAACTGCAGAGAAAATAGTCCAACGGTGTCAGATCACATGATCTTGGTGGCCAATTAACATCACCGTTTCAACAGTTTTAACGCGTTGTTGTGTTGTATTGTATACATTTTTATAAAGACCCAGGCAAGTTCACGACGCCATCTGCGTTTTATCCAATAATTAAAAAAACCGCTCAATTTGAAAGACCCTTTATTTATTTGGTTCATACTACATGTTGTGCATGATTGGTCATATATTATCTGCACTGTCATAAAAAATTAAATGGATTGATAGAAAAATTAAGAAGTGAAAAGTGAACGGGCTGTGATTTTATTGATAAAATTCAATGATAAGGTACGATAGCTCCTTGACCTAGTTGGAAAGACGCCTGTCTCCCACCCCAGAGGTTGCGGGTTTAAATCCCGCTGGAACCTAGATTATTTTTACTAACATAATCCAGTCTGTTTTTCAATTAAAACTTCTTTAACATCTTTCTGGTTGGTTGGAAGAGATAGCCATATGACAATAAGCTCACAAGGTTGTACTTTATACAACGAAAGTGTAATAAAATACAGGTTAATGTAAAATTTTGACCAAGGTATTAAATATCAACAATTGGTAAAAAGCATCAATTTATTTTTTCATGTTTTTTATGTCTTCATCATGATACAGGCAAAACCTAGCGTATTGGGGGCACAACGAAGGACAAACAACAAACCCTCGTTAACGTCTTTATGGTTGGTTGAAAGAGATTACCACATGGCAAGTAAACCCGCTAAGTTGTATTGTATACAATTAGTGTTATACAATTGCTTAATTGATAAAGCTGTTATCTAGAGAGTAAAGGTTACTGGTTCAAGTCCCGTTTGTATCATATTCTTTCATCTTTTCTAGTTTTTCTATACCAATTACCATTATGTTTGTTATTCTTTCGTTTCATACATTTAAATTATTAATTATAAACACAGTTGTGTTAAAAAAACTAACATTTATACGAAGATCGGTTGTTAAACCAGAAAATATTTCAATAGAAGACGTGTTATTTCGTTATATTATGAAATTTAAAAATCAAATATTGCACGATTATCAAATTTCTTTAAAAATAACGGAATTTACAGGCAGATAATAAGTCTGTTATTTATATGCTATCATTTAAATTAGAGAATTTTCAAGCTGTTTGTTTCAGGATGTAATTTAAATGCTGCCGTTTCAGGCTGTAATTTAAACGCCAGCATTAAAATCACAGAATACAATCAAACACATTTTCTATTGTTATCCTTTGATATCTGTCCATAAATGCTTGAACTTATTAAAGCCGGAAACTTTTGAAACTCTGTGCTACCTTTTTGACCATTTCTGTGTAAAGTAAATTTTGATAGACTGATTTGCCTTGTTGCACATAAATTATTGAGTGTTTCATATAGATTTTAACTCTTTTTTATTTCTAAAATAAATTGCATTATTTTATACTTTCGGTTTATACAGTACAATCTGGCGGGCTTATTGTCATGTCATGTCATGCTTATTTCATCTTCCAACTAACCAGAGGTTGCGGTTTCGAGCCCCGCTGGAACCCATATTTAAAAAAAATAGTATTCCAGTCTGCTTTTCACTTAGGGATCATTTTATTATTTTTCTAGTTGGCTGGAAGAGATTGCCACATGGTAATAAGCTCGCAAGGTTAAAATTTAAAAAAAAATATGTTACAGAGGTCTTAAGTGAAAAATAAACTATAATTATTGTATAAAAAAATCTGGGTTCCAACGGGAATCGAACCGGCAATCTCCGGGTTGGGACACAAACGTTTTACCAACTAAGTCACGGAGGTCGTCGTAAATTATCAGCGTATTAAATATTTCGGGTCGTTTTGAAAAAACATATTTGATCATTTTTTGTTCGTAAATAATATAAGCAATATAGACGCGTCTTTAGTTTGTATATTTTGCCATAGTTATTTATCTCTTTGAGTCAGTGCAATTGTGTTACATCTGATTTATGGTTCTATTTTTTTATTGGCTTATTCTCGCTTCAGTTGAACAGCGTCAAATCTCTTTATATTATATTAATCTCACCCATATATCATCGTTATTCCCTTTCGTTTTAATATAATCTCATGTCTGACGTTATTATTCGAGAAATTGTGTATTACTTTTATAAAGGCATTGTAATTTATTTTTATCAAACACTGTTTATTCCACTTTTTGTAACGGTATAACCCTACCGGTTTCAAGGCTTTCACCTCAACTTCAGGGGAGCACAAACAAGACTAAATGCTTGTTTGTGCTCCTCTGAAGATAAGGTTAAAGCCTTGAAACCGGTAGGGTTATACCGTTATAAAAAAGTGGAATAAACAGTGTTTGATAAAAATAAATTACATTGTTATTTGTTTTTTTTTTTATATAAAACACCGTTTATTTCACTATATAAAAAGGTATACCCCTACCGGTTTCAAAGTTTTCACCTCATTATCAGAGGAACACAAAGAAGACACTTGAAACCGGTAGGGTTATACCGTTACATAAAGTGGAATACACAGTGTTTGATGAAACAAAATAATAATGAGGTGAAAACCTTGAAACCGGTAGGGGTATACCTTTTTATAAAGTGAAATAAACGGTGTTTTATAAAAAAAAAACAAATAACAATGTAATTTATTTTTATCAAACACTGTTTATTCCACTTTTTTGTAACGGTATAACTCTACCGGTTTCAAGGCTTTCACCTCATCTTCAGGGAAGCCCAAACAATACTTGTTTAAAAAAGAGGAATAAACAGTGTTTGATAAAAATAAATTACATTGTCTTTAAACCTCCACAACACTCCATGCCTTAACTATAAACAACATTTATAAAGGGTATTTCAAATTGAGCGGTTTTTTTAAATTTTTGGATAAAACACAGATGGCGTCGCGAACTTGCTGACATTTGAAAAGTGTAATGCATGATATTTATCAAAAATTCAGTCGTACACAATATAACAACTCGTTCAAATTGTTGGATTATTTTATGTATTGTAATCTCCGGAAACGGTGATGTTAATTGCCCACCAAGATCATGTGATCTGACACCGTTGGAGTAATTTCTCTGGGGTTACGTGAAAAGCCAGGTCCATAAGAATTACCTCCGATCAATTCCTAAGCTAGAGGACGAAATTGAAATTATTCGCGTAATTGGTGAGTTAGAACCGCAATTATGACAAAATATCATCGAAAATTTTGACACAAGAGTGGACATCTGTGGAGCTGCAAGACGTGGACATTTGGCGGGTATTGTTTTTTTGTGTTTAAATGTCATACATTATACTTTAATTACCAATAAAAAGTTTTTTTGAAATCAAAGCAAATTGTGTGTTTTATAAAGAATAAAAAAAAAATTAATTATAAAAACCGCTCAATTTGAAAGACCCTTTACCGTCGCAAAGTTTCCGGCAGGGGGAAAGGATAGAGAACCAGACTTATCAATCGCGACAATATCTTTTGCCTTTGTGATTTCTCTCACTTTTTCCATTTCCTTCTAACAAAATGTCATTAACATGGTTCAAATTTACTTTTATTAATTGTCTTTAACTACGCCTCCCACTTACAATCGCATTTTAGATTATCCATACCTTTTCCAAAAAACAACATATTACTGACATCTAGTTAGTATTTCTGTAAACAATTAAAAAAATCAGAAATCTGATATCAGAAGATTCAATATCCTGATATCTAATATCTGATTCCTGATTTGTAACTTAAGCAATGCCCTAAACAAAGAAAATGTACATTTATACTGACATCATCAGTGTGCAGTGAAGTCTCAGTTATTGAAGATTTCGATAAGATTCTGAAGACCAACTCCAGTCTCCGGATCCAAATATAGTAAGAAATTTACAAGATCCTCGGAACAAGTTGTCAAAAAACATATTTAAACAAGTGTAGATATGTATTCTATCAACTAGCAAAAAATAAAAACCCTGCAGAACTTGCGAGGTGTGTGCTGCACACAAGAAGATCAAACCATAATTTATTTAACATTTTTATTGCAAATATAATCTGGTGGGCTTATTGCCAGGCGGCAATCAAACAGAGATTGTTTATTGGCATTTCCAGTTCACCGCTCCTCTTTCTTTACGTCGTCCTTTACTGTCCATGCAGTGAGACTCTGGAATCAGTCACAAACCAATATAAGACTCGCTCCGTCCTTGGCATGCTCTTAATTTCTAGTCAGTAAAATAACGTGTTTCATTCCTGATTTTTCTTTTCCTTTCCTCTCCACCATCCTTTCCTTTCCTGTTGATTGATGATATCTCACTTTATATGAAAAATAATGTTCGGGTGATTGTCCGTCTTTGTGGGATTCGTGGGCATGTTCTCGCGTATATGTTTATGGATTTCGTTGGGATGGATAGTCATTTGAATGATTTATGCGACCACGTAACTTGCTTCATTTACTTTTGTCTGGTTGGTTGGAAGAGATTGCCACCTGGCAATAACCCCACCAGATTGTATTGCAATAAAAGTGTTAAATAAATAAATAAAAGAAAATTAATCAAGTTACATGGTAGCAAAAATCATTCAAATCACCCCTCATCCCCACGAAATCCATGAACATATACGTGCGCATACATACACCCATGAGTACCATTAAGACAGGCAACCACCCGAACATTACTTTTCGATAAAGTGGGATACCATCAATCATAGGAAAAGGAAGAGATAGTAGAGATGAAAGAAAAAATCTAGGAATGAAACACATTATATTACTGACTAGAAATTAAGAGTTTTTTCTGTCGCTTCTTAAAGCATGCTAAGGACGGAGCAAGTCTTATATTGGTTTGTAACTGATTCCAGAGTCTCACTGCATTGACAGTAAAGGACGACGTAAAAAAAGAGGAGTGGTGAACTGGAAAGGCCAATAAACAATCTCTGTTTGAGCGTAGCACTAGTTCATAATCGGAAAGTTACTGAAAATTTTCGACGAGATAAGAGAGGGCGACGGGACAGTTAATGATATTATACAATATATATAGTATGTGTATTTGGGGTGTATTTTTCTTAATTTAAACCAGTTAAGTGCCTCCTGGTATAGAGTGATATAATCGTACTTTCTTAGGTTAAAAATAAATTTTAGTCAAATATTTTGAAGACGCTGTTATTTAGTTACCAGACCATGTCATTCTTTTTCGCTAATACTACTTTGTCATTAGTATACAGCAATACTATACGTATACTTTTACATGCCTTTTTGACATTATTTTTTATAAAGCCTTTAAAAGCGCTTTTCTTCGTGATAGTAAAATAATATTTCCTCATACATAAATTCTGCGTACATTTGAATAATGCCAACTCTATTTTCAATTTAACTTTTCCCTGTTCGTTCAGTTATTTCGCTTCACTGAGTATTTATTGTTTTCTATACGAATATTGGGGAAAATCCCTTTTGAGAGAAAATTCTAGATTTTCTTTTAATTTCATGCCTTTTTTTATTTTTATTCCACTTACTTTTTTATTGACGAGTATAGTAAAACTTGACCAGTTTATCATTTATTTGTTTATATATATATACATTTTGTTTGTTTATTTATTTCTTCTTTTTTAAAGTTCCTCTCCTCTTCGAAGGTTAAAGTCGTTTAAAGAGTAATACATTACACTTTTTTTTATATACGATAAAACCATGTAGGATCACCGCTACGCGGCAATTTCCTCCAACTAACTAGAAAATTGTATATGAGATCTTAAATGAAAGCCTGACTGAAAACAATTTCTTTAATCTGGCAGTGGGAATTGAATGGGCAACCTCGTAGTCAGAATATATGCATCTTATCAGCTAGGTTACCGCTCAACTTGTTCAGGAAAAATCTCTTAAATTTAGTATTCTTCTTCTTAGACTTTCTATAGACTCAAGAGCCTGTTACTGCAGGATTGTCCTCCTGTGATGCTGAGCTCCAGCTATCTCTCCATCGTTTCGGGGGTCTCCCTGGTGGACGCCGTCCATCCGGCACCCCATGCAGAGCTATGTATGGAATTCTTGTGGAATTCATTCTCTGTACATGTTGGTACCAGTATCGTCGACGCTGTCGTCCCCATTTGACCACATCTTGGACCTCACAGACCTCTCGGATTGTGGTGTTCCTTACACGATCACTTAAATTTAGTGTAATACTTTTTTATAATATTTAACAAGCTACATTCCAATTAATGTTGCGTTTCTTTTTTCTTCGTGGAACTTTTCCACTTATAAAGATCGATAGTTCAATTTTTGAAGCTTAATCAGTTGAAATTTTGAATTATCTAGAATTGTCATTTTTTAAATTAGTTTCAGTATATTGACTCATATAATTGTATAATGACTTGAATTTGATGGGACAAATCATCCTAGTTTGGGTGGATTGCCTATTTAAACAATAAAAAAACATGCTTAGTTTTATCATAATATTTTAGTCATAATATTTTAATTTTTTACTATTGTTCTTATCGAATAAGTCTTGAATCTCCAAAATTATGAATATTTTTTTTTCTTATGTTTGGTCTTTGTACGAATTAAAGGAAATATTTAATGTGCAAAGGACCTAAAAAATAAAATTAATAAACGGAGTTTAAATGAATGGAGTCAATTTATCATGGATACCTTGACATTTGAGACCGTTACCAGAGTTCCACTTTTGGGAAAGGCAATTTTAGAATACCAGTATAATGGACTATCGATTATCTGGGGTTGCATTAACCACGTTGTGAATTAACTGGGGCAGTAAAACGCGAGGGTGTCAAATTTTTTTCAGTCTATACCCTTGTATACGTAAATTATAACACAAAAAAAATTACAGTAGTCGTAAATAAATAGTTAATACATGTATAAACATACAAAATATGTATTATTGTTTTACACTTTCATTGTATACAGTAAAGCAATGTTGCAATCTCTTCCAACCAACGTCGTGCTCCGATCGTCTCACTTCGGTGTACCGTCGAATCCGGTACAGCAGTGTGGCCGGTGAGATTGCTGAAGTGCAACGGGTCACTCACTTAAAAAAGGAAGACTACATGGGACTCCTTTCGCTTTCCAACTGAATTGACGTTGGAATGGCGAAGGTATCCTCGACTACGAGGCCCAGCAATGACAATGAAGACTATGTAAATCTGTTATATATCCTGAAATTATACATATATTTTAAGGCGATGGAAAATAAAAAAAAAACATTCAAAAGATAAGTTGTCAACACAAGATCTTGGCTGTTCCCATAACATTCTCTCAGCTGAGACACCCCCCCATCGTTTGGAGGGTGAGACCGGCCGTAAGGCCGCCAAATGTTTATCAGTCCGCTATCTTTTACACATAAACTATTATACAAATAAAAATTACAATAAATAAGTATATTATTTATAGTTAAGGCATTAACGTTGTGGAGTTTTAAAGACATTGTAATTTGTTTTATCAAACACTGTTTATTCCACTTTTTGTAACGGTATAACCCTACAGGTTTCAAGGCGTTTATCTCATCATCAGAGGAGAAGAAATAAGGGTTATTCCGTTACAAAAAGTGGATTAAATAGTGTTTTATCAAACACTGTTTAGTCCACTTTTTGTAACGGTATAACCCTACCGGTTTTAAGGCGTTTATCTCATCATCAGAGGAGCACAAATAAGGGTTATTCCGTTACAAAAAGTGGAATAAACAGTGTTTGATAAAACAAATCACATTTAATAAGTAATATACTATAAAATGATTATTTAATATACAAAGTCACACGTAACCTCTAATTCCCTGCAAGCAAAAAGAAAATAAAGCACAATTTCGATTATCCGAGATAAAATTAATCAGGTAACGGATTAACCGGGGCAGTATAAAACCCCAAAATTTAGCAATAATATTTCAAAATATTATTTAAATGTAAAAGTAATTGGGCATTCGACTACATAATATGTACCAGAAAATTAAACTGATGAAATCGCGAACATCAATTTCAAATCCATTACATGTTCGCTAATTAGTTTTATAGCGGGTTGCTTATCTTGATACGTCGTGATGATTTTGATTTGTATTTATTTAAATACAAATACTCAAGAATGCGGATGAAAGCGAAAGTGGACAGCGGGCAATCAATAACAAGTCTTGACAGTTGAATGAACAATAATAATATTTATTTCTCGGCATGCGGGTAATTTATACAAATGAGTGAACCAGTTCGCGATACACGTCTTACTCTAGCGCGTGCATTGGCGGGTAGATATTTATTTGTATTCGTAGATGGCTAAACAGGTCGCAGATACTATAAAATAGTAAACATTGTTGTTGTTCCTAGCGTGTGACAATCTGTAAATACTTCATCGGTCATTGACCCTGTATGTTTACTATTTTAACAATAATTAATTTAATTTAATTATGTTTAACAATTCACTTATTTTATTTTGACAATTAAATATTTATTTAGGTAGGTATCCTACAGTTTCAATGTTTACATTTAATGCAAGCGGTAGAGCGCATTATGTCTAATGCTTATTTAAATTACGCGTGCATCGCGGTTGATCTATTATTTATTATATGATAGACTCGTTTAATTGTTTATACTCGTCGTTTATATCCTCAATTCAATTTAAAGGATAACTTTATATAACACAATTTAAATAGCAAACTCTCCTCAAGAGCTTTCTTGCTCGGGACTCGAACACACTTATATTAAACAAATCACGCCTGTCAGCTATAGCAACGTGCGAACAAATCACGCCTGTCAGCTATAGCAACGTGCGAACAAATCACGCCTGTCAGCTATAGCAACGTGCGAACAAATCACGCCTGTCAGCTATAGCAACGTCCGAACGAATTATTTTCAAGTGGCAATCTCTTCGATTTTATATTTTGTGTTATATTGTATATTAGGTGTTAACATAAGTTGTGTCCGTTTTTTTTCCAATTTAAAAATGAGCACCAAAAGTATAACAAAGTGGTAAATGTTATACGCCATTCGAAAGAAAATTTTCTGTTCTACAAGATATTGTATTTGCTTTTACGTTACATTTATTATTTTATTTGATTATAAGCCTTCAAAATAGAATGTCAAGTAGACGAAAGTGAGCATTTTCGACACCTCCTTCTGTTCGCATTCAATCGAGGGAATAAAGCTGTTAAAGCTGCTCGCCTTATTTGATTATAAGCCTTCAAAATAGAATGTCAAGTAGACGAAAGTGAGCATTTTCGACACCTCCTTCTGTTCGCGTTCAATCGAGGGAATAAAGCTGCTAAAGCTGCTCGCCTTGTTTGCAAAGTGTACGGTGATACGCTGGCTTATAGATTGTATACGCTAGCTTTTTGTATATTTCTTTTATTTTGTACAATAATATTTTTGGAGAGCTTTGAAGTCGTAATGTCAATTTAACATCAGTTTTTCTTTTTGTATTACGAAACAAGTGAACATTATGCTGTTTTAATAATTTGTTTCCAATTTTTATTGGCAGTTATTTTTACCTGGATTATTTTTTTCCCGTACAGCCCCCGGACAATCGAGAGTGCTGTGTTTTAAAAAAGTGGGTTAATATGCTTTTAAGAATATATAAAAAAGTTTTTAAAATTTATTTTAATATGTATATACAAAACAATAAAACAATATTAATTAAACATTAAAGTTAACTTAAATAATTAAAACTCATTAAAAAATTAAATTACATTTTCTTAATTTATCAAAGGTTTCGACTTTAGCTTTGTGAAACATTAAATACGCAATTTTTTTAAATTCATAATGCACTTTTGTTCTGAAAATATGATTTTATTCTGATAACTGAATTCATGTTCTTGGTAAAAATAATAATAATGAAACGACAATTTATATAGCGCCGTTAAAAGAGAAAAATTTCGACAAAATCATCTGAAAAAAAAAATCTCTCTAGCTGGCTATTAAAATTGCCTACATAATCGTATAAATTTTGGTATTTAAATCGGTTTTTACATATTTTCCGATTTATTAAAATATGTAAAAACTTTGATGGCATCACTCCTGTAAGTTCTTCAACTAGGGGGTGGGTATTTTCCCCGCATTTCTTGTGTTCCGGGAATACGAGTATAAGTTGAACGATTTCGTCTTTATTTCCTCACACCACATATTCAAAATACTTGAAATTTCTACTTTTGATGGTGGGTCGTACTTCTATTTGTTTATTAATTCGTTTTAAGATGTCATCATTACGGACATTGTCGACTTACGAGACTCAGTATTGTTTTTGTTTTTATTAAACAAAGTAAATTATTGTACAAACATTTGTCAAGGCTATACCTATGTATAGGTACACATTTATTACTTAACTCATCTTAATTATATGTTATCATTTATTCACTTACTTAATATTATTTTCCTACGTATCATTTTATTTTATTTATTCAATCTTAATATATGAGATCTTAGAAATAATTAACACCTACATACTACTTATATTGCTATGGTTGCTGAAAGTGAAGAGGAACTACAAGAGGCATTAACAACTATGGAAAGCATTCTTCAAAATAACTACAGTATGAAGATAAATAAAGACAAAACAAAGCTGCTGACTGTAGGCCGAGCGCAGCACCAGATGAGAATAGTGATGTCGGGTAAACCACTAAAGAACACCAAAGAGTTTGTCTACCTCGGGAGCAAAATAACATGGGACGGTCGGTCTAAGAGCGAGGTCGACAGCCGTATACATCAGGCCAGACTTGCATTTAATAAAAGGTCGAAAATAATAGAATCAAATAATATAGACCTAAAACTGAGAATACTCCTCATCAAGACCTATGTATGGAGTATCTTGATGTACGGCTGCGAGACATGGTGCCTATCCGAAAGAGATAGACGGAGACTAGAGGCTTTTGAGATGTGGTCCTATAGAAGACTATTAGGAATTTCCTGGAGAGACCACATCACGAATGAAGAGGTTCTCCAACGAATCGAAGGAGGAAGGCACCTGCTCAGGATCTTGTCCGAAAGGCGTGCAAGATGGATCGGTCATATAATACGACAAGAGGGCCTTTTGCATGCCATAATGGAGGGTATGACCGAGGGGACAAACTCTAGGGGACGCCCACGCCGAGAGTACCTGGAGGACCTGTTGGTGGACGTGCGCTGCTCAACATATACAGATTTAAAAAGAGCCGCACAGGACAGGGAGGAATGGAGGAGAAGAGTTGAAATTGCTGCAAACCAGTCTTAGGACTGCAACCACAGAGAGGAGAGACTACTTATAACTAAATAACAATTCTTACACTAATTATTTAGCAACAACAAGTCCACTCGTTCAGGCTACTTGTATTCCATCACATTCACTCAGACCTTGGTCGTCCCAGCTATTACTGTAGGTGGACTAGTCAGGCAACAGATAATGCTTCGGGAGCTTGTGCTTATAACGGAAGGGTAGGTCGGATTTACTCTCGTAAGCTCCCAGGGCAGCGACTAAAGGATTGCTGTGATTTTGTTGGCTTTTATAGAACTTCACGGTCCAAGCGAGGATTTGGTGTTGTAGGGTTTCTTCTCGCTGTTCGGCGTGAAGTCGGGTAAGGTTTGTTCTGGGATGGGTGTTAAAAGATATCTTGAATGCCTTGTTCTGCACTCTCTGGAGTTTCAGGTGATCCGTGTTGATTGTATTGCACTTTCATTGTATACAATATAACTTGGTGGATATATTGCTATGTTGTAATCTTCTCTTTCAACAAGTTAGATAATTGATAAAGAGGCCGTAAGTGAAAACTTGATTAGTAACTTTTTTAAATAACCGAATACTAACGAGATATTATACCCATAACCTCAACTAAAGGGTTGCGGGTTTGATTATCCGTTGGTCGTATTAACTTGGCCGTGAAGGTTATTGTTACTTTCGAGCGCTAATATTATCAATGTCAACAGCTGTGGTGTAATGATTATCAGTCAAGCAAAGCAAACGGATGTTTCAGGTTTGATTCCAGGTCGATTCAATTCCAGACTGTTTTTCTTTTCTTTTTGTTTTGGGTTGCATATCCGTGCGATAACGCACTGGACTTCCTTGCGGAAATTCACTGGTTCGAACTCCGCACTGTGCTACTTACTTCAAATGACACATGCATTTTTTCTGCCTAGTATTCGGAGATATAAGGATACTTTTGACTTTGGTCATATACATTCTTTAAAACAAAAATGAAAAAATATGTTGGTCTGCTCCGACTATCAAACTTCCCGATCGTCTCTCTTCGGTGTGGCCGTCTCTCTTCGGTTTGCTGATGAGCAGCAGCGGTTCACAGGAAAAAAATAAAAACACAAAATGAAACTCCACGATACAGCTTTGCTTACAAATTTAGTTGACGTTGATAAAGGTTTTGTTGGCATAATTGAAATTTTACTGGAGTTACCACCTCTTCTGTGATACTTGTATGACAACCGGAATGATGAGGAAATCCTCGATTACAACGTCCAGCAACGAGGTTTTTCTCTTAGACTGTTTTACATCTAAATGTATATTTTTCTGTAGCTTATATTCTAAGAACCATAAAATTATTTAATATGCATAAAAAACTGCAAAAATAGCGCTGAATAAAGCTTGGCCTAATGAAACACTGCAGCAGATTAAACCTGCCGTGGAAATTTAATTTCTTTGCCACGGGAACTTTGGGTTTGATCTTGGAAGAATGTGTGCTTGCTGAAGTGCAACAGTTTTCCCCTTATAAACCAATACACGCACAGAAATCTTCCATTTTCAATATAGTTGACAATCATACTCAATCACAGATAACAAAAGACAAGTCAAATTCGTACTCGAATAATTCGAAAGTTAACTTGAAGGAGTTGAAATTAATATTAACTCTCGGTCACGCTCTTCAACATTTGTTCCGGTCTCTATAGCTTTGTTGTATTATATACAGCTTTCATCTTTCACAGTACAACCTGGCGAGTTTATTGCCTCATCCAAATAACCAAGAAAATGTTATTAGACTGGAACGTTTTTTTTTCCGAAATTGGATAAAAACGGAAATCGAATCCGCAACCCCAGAGTTGATCTTATCAATTAGGCCATAGTGACTATCAACAAGGTTATTGTTATCTTCATGCGGTAGCATTATCAACACACGATGACGAATAACGATTTACTTGTCTACTCCAATATAATTCGATTAACAAAGGCAAATACGTCATTATGTCAACGTACTCGTATGAATAACGATTTACTTGTCTACTCCAATATAATTCGATTAACAAAGGCAAATACATCATTATGTCAACGTACTCGTATGAATAACGATTTACTTGTCTACTCCAATATAATTCGATAAACAAAGGCAAATACATCATTATGTCAACGTACTCGTACGAATAACCATTTACTTGTCTACTCCAATATAATTCGATTAACAAAGGCTAATACATCATTATGTCAACGTACTCGTATGAATAACGATTTACTTGTCTACTCCAATATAATTCGATTAACAAAGGCAAATACATCATTATGTCAACGTACTCGTACGAATAACGATTTACTTGTCTACTCCAATATAATTCGATTAACAAAGGCAAATACATCATTATGTCAACGTACTCGTATGTTCCGACCCCTGTGGCCCAGTTGTATTACTATAATATATATTACACCTTTCAAGTCTACAGTATAATCTGGCTGACTTACTGCTATGTGGTGATTTCTTCCAACCAGTCAATAAAGTGTTAAATGGAGGCTGAAGTGGAAACCAGATTAGTATTTTATTTTTTTAAAACTATGTGGTTTCCAATGGAAATCGACGATCATGTCACTTACCAGAAGACGCTGAACTGGTTGAACGAGAGAAATAGATGCCAAATTTGCATATTATATCTTTTGTTTAATATCCTTAACTGTCCCGCCACCCTGTCTTATCTCGCCGACATTTTTCAGCGTCTTTCCGATCATGGACTAGCGCTACGCTCAAACAGAGATTGTTTATCAGCCTTTCCAGTTCACAACTCTTATTTTTTTACGTCGTACTTTACTGTCAATGCAGTGAGACTCTGGAACCAGTTATAACCAATGTTAGACTCGCTCCGTCTTTAGAATGCTTAAAGAAGCGACTGGAAAAACTCTCAATTTCTAATTAGTAATATAACGCGTTTCATTCATGAGTTTTCTTTCCTCACCACCATCCTTTCCTTTTCTTTCGATTGATGATGTCTCACTTTTTACATGAAAAGGAATGTCATGGGGATTTTTGGTCTTTGTGAAGTTTATGAGCATGTGGCGACCGTATGCGCGGTCACTGAACCCACGAGACGACCTTTGCCCACCTTAACAATGCGAGACAAACAATGCCAAAGTCCACGCGATCGGTCATTCAACTCACTACCAGTGAAGACCGCATTCCATGAGGAAAGGAGAAGGTAACACATCTTTCGCGCTGTCTCTCAAAACAAAAGGATACCTACACGCGACAATAAACATATTGTAAGTGCAAATACGAGACAGCGATATATCTCGTGCGCATTCTCGCACACGTTCAAAAAACATTATAAATACCGACGTTTGTCAATAAAATTCCTCTTTACATATTCCGATTTCGACAAGTTTTTATTTATCAACAATCATCCTCATCATCTCTCCTTTAAGGAACAAGCGTTCCTAAAAGCATATGCTCACGTATATGTTCATGAATTTCGTGGGGATGAGTAGTCATGTAACTTGCTTTATTTACTTTGTCTGGTGGATTCGAAGAGATTTCCACCCGGCAATTAACCCATTAGATTGTTTTTGCCATGAAGCGTTAAAGAAATAAATATTTGACCTCATAACCCTCAGGCTGGAAGACAGGCGTCTTACCAACGCCTGGAATTCGTATGGAAAGAGCTGTAGTTATACAAAGCTTAACTAATCATCTCTCGGTGACGCTCCTCAATACGTTTTCCGATTTCTGTAACCTGCATGTCATGGTCAGAGATTTCTCTTCTGTTGATATTTTTGTTCATGAAAGATTAAGACGTTTTCCAACAAGAGACATAAAAACTCCTAATTCATTTATTGTGTCGCGTCTGGATTATTGTGTCGCGTCTGGATTATTGTGGATTGCCTGATTCACAAATTTCTAGACTCAAGTCTGTTTTCAATGGAACTGCTAGGCTGGTTTATATTAGTCATAAATATGTATTGCCCTATTGACCCGCTACTAAAAAGTTTACGGCTTAAGTGTCGCAAACGGATTGATTTTCATTTTCTCTTTGTATTCAAGTCCCTTAATTTTTTTTTTTTTTTTTTTTTTTTTTTTTTTTCATCCACTTTGCACGGATTTCTCTTGTTACACAAAGAGGGTCTGCTTCTAGCGTTAGCTTATTCGTTAGGAATAATATCAGCCAGGATTCTTCTCATACTGCTAGTCGGTGCCGAGAATATATCAACAGTGTCATTCAGTTGGTTCAATATCTCTATACCACGCGTGACTGAGTGTTTAGCCATGATATTCGTCCTGTAAGTTGATATGTAGAACGGATGGTGATTCCTTGCACGGCTATATTTACTGGGTACATATAAACTTAGTGCTTCTAGAATCGCGGGACAGTTAAAGGAACCTTGGAAAACCTTTATTAAGAATATCGCAATGGATTCTTGCCTTCTTGTTTCGAGGCTTCTATAGTTACACACCGTGAGAAGTATGGTATGGTGAGCATATTTTGGGTAATCGCCCATTGTTCTGTACCATAGATATCTGAGGATTTTTTTTTGTATTTGTTCTATATTGTTTTTATATTTGAGCTGATGAGGAGGCCAAACCGTAGATGCATATTCTAATTTGGTTCTAATTAGATAATTATATAAGTTTCGGAGGATATCGGTGCTGTTAAATTCTCTTGATATTTTCATATCAAACGTGAGACATGGTTAACGAACGTGAGTCCAACATCGAAGGTTACACCCAAATCTTTGAATTCAGAAACTCTGTTTAGTGCCACTCCCTGTATAGTATATTGATGGTGGATTGGTGAAAACGATCGACTATAAGATACACAGACACATTTATTAATGTTGAACAGAAGATGATTTTGCTCACTCCAGGAGACTAGGGAGTCTAGGTCCTGTTGTAACTGTGCACAGTCGTGAGGTGAATTGATCTTTTTGAAAATTTTCAAGTCGTCAGCGAACAATAAACATATCGAGTGACTTATGGAATTTTGAATGTCGTCTATTAATATGAGGAATAGTAGGGGACCTAAATTGGATCCTTGTGGTATACCAGATCTTGCGATAAATTCCACAGAAGACTTGTTACGTATTGTTACGTATTGAGATCTTTCTTTTAGGTAAGATGCAAATAATCCAATTAGATTATCGCTGAAGCCAAGTTTGTGCATTTTCTTAAGTAATATATCGGGATCAACTTTGTCGAAAGCTTTCTGAAAGTCTGTATTTATTACGTCCGTTTGTGAAAGTTCGTCTAAGTTTGACGCAATCTGTTGTGTGAGAGAGAGAATGGGATGTCTCCATTGTATCTTTCGATTCAGTGTCTGAGAGATGATTCTTCGGAAAAAAGTAAAACTTAGAAGTCGATTTTTTCTTTGTATAATAAATTGGCTATTCCACATTAATCCAATAGGACGAGGTACTATGATAGAGCTTTTCTCGTTGCTGATCCTGTGGCATGAAAAGTTCTGCCTCGTAGTGTTAGAGATATGGGTGGTATGTGCAGCTTTAATAAGCACTTAAAGACAATCCTTTTTGGGAGGTCTTATTAAAATTTATGATTGGGTTTGAATCCTGAGTGAAAACGCCCTTAAGGAGAGTTTGCTCTTTAAACGGCGTTGTATAAATTGTCATTATATTATTATTATTATTAAGGTATTCTATTATTGTGACGCGCTTTCGTTGTATAAAATATACTTTCGCAGGTTTATTTCAAAGTGCAAATATCTTGCAACCAACCAGAGAGATCTTAACTAGCCTCATGTGTAAATTAGACTGTAAAACTTTTTTTATTAAAAAAAAAAACAGGTAGCATCGGGAATCGAACTTGCAACCTCCGTGCTGGAAGACAAGCGTTTTATGAACTAGACCACGGAGATGGTCTTATTGACAAATCTTTATTTAATTAGGTGTGGTAGACGAAGACCAAAGAAAGTTTTGATATATTATTTATCGTTAAGGCATTAACATTGTGGAGGTTTAAAAAACATTGTAATTTGTTTATATGAAACACTGTTTATTCCACTTTATGTAACGGTGTAACCCTACCGGTTTCAAGGCTTTCACCTCATCATCAGGGGAGCACAAACAAGACTTTATACATTTTTGCCTTTTTTCGGTAGTGTCATTTAACATATTATTTATAGTCTTGTTTGTGCTCCCCTGATGCGAAGGTGAAAACCTTGAAACCGGTAGGGCTACACCGTTACATAAAGTGGAATAAACACTGTTTGATAAAAACAAATTACAGAGTAATGGTATTTTGTAAGAAAGAATGTCAACAATCAGAGAAAGTTTAGTTGTATGAAAATGTCTATGAATGAATTATAGAAAAGGCAAAAGATATATCTCACGATAGAAAAGTATTGCACTCTCTCCTCCCTGCGTATTCTGATAGAGAAACGGCGAAATGTGATGCTTTTTTGTCAAGTATTTTAAAAATATTAAAATACCTTACTTAAAATTTCCCGTTTTAACCGCTAGCGCGAGGTAAACACGATGTACTGAAAATGGTTGTGTGTTTTTTAGACCCTTGTAAGCCCATTATTTGCGACCCTTACACACCCAGCCCTTATGCGAGACCATTTTTCTGACTTTACCCCAATCCCTGCGGGACCAGACTCATTATTATTATTATCTGATATAGTTTATTATCAGAAATGCCTTATTTTTTTTTTACTTTTTATTAATGTTGAATTTTAAAAAAACTGGTTTGGTTAACACTTTCATCCAGTTTATTATGGAGGTCAAAATCCACAGCCATCCAGTTTATTATTGAGGTCAAAATCCACAGCCATCCAGGTTATTATGGAGGTCAAAATCCATAGCCATCCAAGTTATTATGGAGGCCAAAATCCACAGCCATCCAGGTTATTATGGAGGTCAAAATCCACAGCCATCCAGGTTATTACGGAGGTCAAAATAATAATAAAAGCCATTTTTATAGCGCCGCTGAGAGAGTAGACTTCTTCAGGCCACTTTAACTTGCGATTCCAGCCTACTGTTATTGACATATTAAAAATATTACCAAATAAATGTGTATAAGTTGAGTATAAGGATAGGAAAGTGGTTGCTGCGGCCATTAAATTTGATACTTCCCCGCATTTGTTTATATTAAGAAAAAACATATTTGATAAGAAAATCGCAGAAAACTTACCTATTTACGAGTAAAACGAACTAGATTACCTCCGTGGCCTAGTCGGTAAGACGCCTGTCTCCTAGCCCGGAGATTGCGGGTTCGATTCTCGTTGGAACCCAGTTTTTTTTTAAATGATTCAAGTCTAGTTGTCACTAAAGTCCTCTTTCACATTTTTCTGGTTGGTTGAAAAATACTGCTAACATGACAATAAGCCCGCCAGATTCTACTTTGTATAACAAATGTGTAATACAATACAACTAGAGAGAAACCTTTGTAGATTTTATGATGTACGATAATAACACATTCGGCTTTTGGTTTTGTGTAGTGTTCATGTAGAATCATAAATTTTAAAAACACCTCTCAAAAAGGTTGTTTTTAAGTGTACAAGATACCAAAAAGGTTGTTTTTAAGCGTACAAGACACCTATATATTGAAACTTAGAGGTAGATCATTCCACGCCATAGAACAAACAGTAAAACCCTTGTCATAAATACCTCACACTATTTATTTATTTAACACCTTTATTGCAATACAATCTGGCGGACTTATTGCCAGGTGGCAATCTGTTCCAACCAACCAGACAAAAGTAAATGAAGCAAGTTACGTGGTCGCATAAATCATTCAAATGACTATCCGTCCCCATGAAATCCATAAACATATACGCGAGAACATGCCCACGAACCCCACAAAGATGGACAATCACCCAAACATTATTTTTCATATAAAGTGAGATATCATCAATCAAAAGGAAAGGAAAGAAAAAAAAATCAGGAATGACACACGTTATTTTACTGACTAGAAATTAAGAGTTTTTTCAGTCGCTTCTTAAAGCATGCCAAGGACGGAGCGAGTCTTATATTGGTTTGTAACTGATTCCAGAGTCTCACTGCATGGACAGTAAAGGACGACGTAAAGAAAGAGGAGCGGTGAACTGGAAAGGCCAATAAACAATCTCTGTTTGAGCGTAGCGCTAATCCATGATTGGAAAGACGCTGAAAATATTCGGCGAGATAAGAGGGTGCGGCGGGACAGTTAAGGATGTTATACAATAGAGACAGTATGTGAATTTGGCGTCTATTTCTAACATTCAACTAGTTCAATGCCTTCTGGTATGAAGTTATATGATCGTACTTTCGTAGGTTGAAAATAAATCTTAGACACACATTTTGAAGACGCTGTAATTTGTCCAGCTGTTCCTCTACTATCAGATCGATTCAAAACAATCGATTAATACAAAGAAGATATCAACCCCAAAGTTCTATTTCTCTCTGAAGAAACATCCCTTAGATACACATGCGAAAGATACAACGATGAAATCCCATTAAGGGACTTGAATACAAAGAAACAACGTTTGAAATCAATTTATTCGCGACATTGAAGTCTTTCTGAATGCCGACTTTTTGAAATTGATGGTTGTGGCGTTATGTTTAGTATCAGCGTACGTTCGTTCGATCGTCGCTGGGCTTCGTAGACGAGGATCCTTTGCTATTCCAACGTCAGCGCAATCTGAAATCGAACCTGTGTTGTTGAGTTTTTTAAGTGAGTGCGTTGCACACCAACAAACTCGACGAACACACCACTGTGACGGCACTGGATCCGATTTAGTATTTTATGGTGGAGTTTCATCGTTTCTCTATTGTTTTCGTGGAGAATGGTTGAGACTGTCTTATCACATTGGGAAAGAATGTCGGATACTCACCCACAATGTGGATCATTCTTTATGAAGAAACTGGTGGTGAAGCGAAAGCCACACCATCGGATGAGAAAAAGGGAATAGGTCCTCACGGGTGTTGAAGACGGGAGTCGGATGTATCGGCTGATCTCTGCTGATGTTCCAGGACTCTTGGAGCTTCGTTCGAGCTGAAGAGGTCGGTCACGGCGGTTGAAAACTTATTGTCACTGGTAGTAGAGTATTGCTTGCTATTGGTCCTCTTGAGGTATTCTGGTGTCATCCGGATGACTGTCTGTGCCCAATTGAACTCGTCGACGGGAATATGTTCGTCGCGCCGAAACCGCCACAACCCGCGACAATACTATATTTTAGAACTTGTGAGAATAATATTAAATCGCGCGACGGGGCCGGCAGCGATAACAGAGCGGCCCAATATCTGGTCGATATTTCGCGTCACGCTTTGGCGTGAACAACTGGAAATCAATGAAACCCTACATAACATGTGCATTTCAAATCATGTGCATTGTAATTGTGACCACACATAAAACGATTTAGAGATCACCACAATCTTCTATGTAGGTCATATCCTTGGAAAAACACGAACTCAGATTCCTGTCAACCAATCGTTGCTCCTTGGTCCAGAAAGCATACCAAGATTTAAGACGAGCTGGAGGAGGCAGGAAATATCCACGTGCATTGATAACATGTCATTTAGACACACCTTCCGCTACTATCTCATTAAGACGTCATAGATTAGGAGGCTGCAAGTTAGCAAGAACTGGAAACCATGTCGAAGAATTTGATTTTAGAGTGCTGCTGATTATCGGATTGCCTCATTGAACTCAATATCGATAAGGTTTGTGTGAGCGCTTCTTATACAAACGGGGTGGAATACTCGACTATGGAGTAAACTGAGTGGGCATGTTTCATCTCTAATTAACACAACTAACTTGTGAAGGGTTTTAAGTCGGCTGCTAGTTTTTGCTTGAATGGTCGTTGCATGAGGCTTATACGTTAGCCTTCTGCCTAAAGTTACATCCAGATACCGAGGGTATAGGAACCTTTTATCCAGCAAATATCACATCTTGCAGTGGTGTTAAAATGGAGCGCAGGCATCTAAGTTTTTGTCTAGTTTGACAATAATTTTTGGAATGTTTTTCCATCAACAACACAGATTGGAATTTAAAATATTTTCTGGTCTCTTCAATATATCTTCTTGAGCGACAAGAGCAATATTATCTACGTAAATACGTTTTCTGCTTTTGATTGTTAGCACTACTGATGAGTAGACATTAAAGCGTAATGGTAAGAGTATGCCACCCTGGCGTAATCCATTTTTAATAACAAAAGGTCTGCTTATGTGATCTGTTATTACAAGAACTATTTTACATTACGTTGTCACACAATTTAAGTTAGTACGTGTCCTAATATGTAAAATACATTGTTTGTAATGTGCTCTTAATCTTTTGTGTCATTTTGTGTGTGTTTATAAATTTTTAATTGATATTTTCTGTTTTTTGGCTGACTGATATTGACAGAAGATAACTAGGCGGTAAGTGCAACGTGTCCAGTTGAATGCATTGGCCGCTTTACACCTCTGCAGTTCAGGAGGTCACCGCTTCCAGTTTGTAGCGCCTCACACAAACCATCTTCATCTACACGAGAGCACGATACATTTAGAAGCTCTTCATTTTATTTACGTTTTTGTTCAAAATTTTATAATTTAAAAAGAGTCATCCCTGTTATATCATCAAATATGATGGTTACTGCATGATTTTTACTCTGATTATTTATTGCAGGTTATGTTGGCAAGTGTCCAAAAACCATGAATCATTATACTTCGGAAAGTCTTGGATTAACCGTGATGAAGGGGTGGGGTTAAATCGTTTTTTTTACAAATCGAATAGTTTTTTTACAAATCGACCAATTGTTTTTCTCTAAACTGACGTTTTAATTCCTAATTTTCATTATACTGGCTTTCTAATGTATTGTATGATTTGTATCTATCTTTAAATAGGCCAAGATCCACTATGAATTAATACTAATTACGAACATTTAATTAAAATCAATTTTCGAAATCGATTTTTGAAAATCCAATTATCGAATACCCCATCCCTAGCCAATGCAGACTAACGTAGTGACTTTTGACAAATGTCACCAAATATTATTTGATTTTAACAAACTGCCAAATTTTTGCTAATTTGTGACAAGATGCATTAATTTGTCATTATTGTTAGTTTTATGTAATGTATTTACCTAAATAACTTGATATTTATTAGAATCGAGCCTTATATTAAAGTTGATAAAATAATTAAAATTACTGAACATCGTTACAAGGTTGTATTGGGGCAAATTTGTGAGCTGTCACACGGTTCATCCTAGATTTTCCGAAATATAGTGACCTCTTAAGTCTGTAATTATTTGGGTAGGATTTTTCTAAGCTGCTATTTAGGTGGTATTTTCTCAGATGATGGAAGATTTGAGAGAGATATCAAACGGCGTGGAGCAATACGAAACAAAGTCAATGGAGAACTAAAACATTTATACTCGAACTGAACAGTATCAAAATCTACGAAGATGATAGAAGACAATAGTATATTGGTGCCAACTTTGATGTGTGAAAGTGAAACGTGAAAGTGAAAAAAACTGAAAGGAGCAGAATAAATGATGTAGAAATGCATAAATTGATAGGAAAAAGTGCCATACTTTCCTATTTTAACGCACACCCTTAGTGCATCTATACACCTTATCTTGCAGTTTATTTGATTTGTCTGACTTTCTACGTTTCCTTCTTTCAGAGAATAATTCACTTGATCCGACCATACTTCTCTTGTTCTTCCTCTCACACGCCTTCCCTTCATATCTGCACTATAATATATGTTCTATTAATATTTCTTCATTCATTAGTTTCAAACGCTCAAATAATGTATTTTGGGGGCAAATTTTATGTATGAGAGAAAAACGTGGACGTTGAATTATTATTTAAGTGAGGGCGTAAAATAAATGCGATATATGGGTGAAAAATGAAAGATTGCAGCAATTTGAGGGATTCTGCTATTTCAGTAATATATACCCAGATGATGGAAGAGTTAAGAGTTATATCGAACAGCGCATTGCGTTAGGAAACAAAGTCAATGGGGCACTTAGACATGTAAATAAATAAATACAGGTTTATTGATAGCAACATAGTATGTACATAATACTTTTAGACACATTTCAAGAACACATTAAAAAGCTAATACATTAAAAAACAGAAGCTATCAAAAGGTCTGGGCTCAACTTATAACATCTCCTCGGCCACAATAGTATTATGGTGCCTTCTTTGATGTATGGGAGTTAAACGTGGGCTTGGAAAAAGACTGAGAGGAACAGAATAAATAGTGTAGAAATACTTAAATTGGGAAGAATACATGGAGGGACAATTTACAATATAATACGGAATAAAATGATAAGGGATGAATGTGAATTTAAGGATGATGTGTTGAGTAAGATGAAGACCACGATGAGATGGTTTGGACATGTGGAACGAAATGCATGAAGAAAGACTAATAAAACGAAAATGTATAGCAAATGTGATTGCAAGGTGTGCTAGATGGAAAGCGTGCTAGTGGGTGAAAGGCGTGCTAGTGTGTGGAAGGCGTGCTAGTGTGTGGAAGGCTTGCTAGTGTGTAGAAGGCGTACTATAGTTCGGAAATTCTAGGATGAGTTCTGTGACAGCTCACAAATTTGCCCCAATACAACCTTGTAACGATGTTCAGTAATTTTAATTATTTTATCAACTTTAATATAAGCCTCAATTCTAATAAATAGCAAGTTATTTAGGTAAATACATTACATAAGGTTGTATTGGGGCAAATTTTTGAGCTGTCACAGGACTCATCCTAGAATTTCCGAACTTTAGTGTGTAGAAGGCGTACTAGTGGGTGGAAGGCGTGCAAGTTGGTGGAAGGCGTACTAGTAGATGGAAAGTGTGCTAGAAGACCAAGGAAAGTGCAAGGCTAAACATATTGTAATATAGTGTATTATGCTACTATATATACAATAAAAATGTATTAAATTATGTAAAATATTCCTAAAAATCATGCAGTAACCGAATTTTTCCCTATTTATTATGGAATGACTCATCTGAAAAAATGCGTTCAATGTTGTTTAAATTTAAAAAGAAAATTAAATAATTTTCTTGTTTTTCTTTTCTTTTATTTTTACTTTTGTATAAATCGTATAGTTTTCTTCGTGTGATAAGAAGGTTAATTTTTGTATAAATCGTATAGTTTTCTTCGTGTGATAAGAAGGTTAATTTTGCAATAAACAATATTTTAACGTTGTTAAAATTTATTCTTTCGAGTCAAGTAGAGTTAATAAAAATTATCGCTTCCATGGCTCAGTTTATAAAACGTTTGTGTCTCAACCCGAGGGCTACGGGTTCGATTCCTGTTGGTACTAAGATTCTTTAAAAAAACTGTGTAAATCTAGTTTGATACCTTTAACCGCATAACCACATTTAAACAAACCCGCCAGGTTGTTCTTTATACAACTGAAGTGTAATTGAATACAAGACGTGTCCTATTTAAAAAAAAAACAGAAACATAGGAAAAATATCACAAAAAATCTATGAACTGTCGAAAACCATCTGCGATTCGGTTCAGAAATCCATAAATATTTTTAAAACAACCTTCATAGCTTAGTTGGTAAGATCCTTACTCTTGACTTGTAGGGTTGTGGTTTCGATTCTAGTTGGTACCCACAGTTTTGAGAAAAAAAATCCAATCAAGTTTTTACTTAACCCTTACAGGCACAGGTAAACTTCACTTATTTTTACTCAGGCTGTACAAAAATTAAAAAATCAAGTTTATCATAATTTTTTTTAATGTGTTTGAAAAATGAAAAATACAAATGCTAAATTAACATATTCCCACTTCCTCGGTAGTTCAAGGAACTCCTGGTGAGGTGGTACAACTTATGTACCACTAGTCCATATTCCCACTGGAACTTCTAATGTACCACCAAATAATGCCGAAATACACCCAAGTAAAATAAATTTTTAACCTAAATATAAATTTACCACAATTACTGAAGTCAATTTTATCACAACACAACTATTTTTTATTAAAATTTAATACAAATAAATAACGTTTTCTTTTATACGTACAAGTCGGCACACCAAGAACAACTAACTGTCAATAATATTAGAAGCTAAATGAATTTGTACAGGACCAGACCTGCAGCTGTGCGGATATGAGTCATAAGTATTATATTATACGAAGTGGTACATAATTTTAGCGTTCGTGCAGCAATAGAGAGAGGTTTAATACGTGGTACATTGCGTGTACCATTGTGCAATACTGCGTCAAAAAATGGTGGTACATAACGTGTACTACTAAGCCTGTAAGGGTTAAAGCCTTTATAAGATCTTTCTGATTGGTTCATTGAAAGAGATTGCCTCTTGGCAATAAACCTGTTGTATTATATACTCGTACATATAACGGAAGTGAAATTCAATAGAACATAAATAAATCATTTCATAAATACTCTTTATTTTGTCAACACACTGTTGACGTAAAAGCTTACACCCAAGTCAAGAATGCGAACTTTTAATAAAATCGAATAGTTTATCTTTAAATCATGAAGAAATGTACACACATACCATCCATTTTTCTGTTAGCGTAGGTGAAGATGACAGAGCGCCAAACTTTTCTATCTAGACACATACATTCTTCGCCTCTTCTACATCCATACACCCCTGTCATACAACTCCTACGATTTCTCTAATTTTTTAAATTTCCATTATTCAAAATATCATTCACTTGATCCAACCATACTTTCTTAGTTTTTTCTCTTCTATGCTTTTCACTCACATTTGCACTGTATATTTGTTTTCTTAATCTTTCTTCATGTATTCGTTCTACGTGACCAAATTCTCGCAGAGTGTCTTCATTTTCTTGGAGAAATATTTTTACATGTCAAATTGACAGTTTCTTTGAATAAACTTTTGGCAGTCAACCCCTTGGCAAACCACTCAAAAGATAGAAGCAGTCTACCACTCGGAGCTATTCTGAGCAATGTGATATTCTTTAAATTCTCTCTTTTACATGTTGAAGAGCGTAGCCGAGAGACAATTTTATCTTACGCCTCGTTAACGGGTGTCACATTAGAACCATTGAGAAAGGGATGTACTCATAACTTTCTGTACGTCGTTGAACGTGTTTGTAATACTAACTTGTAAAAACTCTTAACTAGACTGGGTCTTTTATGTAATATATTTTTTGAATACTATTGGAATTCGAACCTAGAAAAGCATCTTGACAATCAGGGTATAGTGGTAAATTGTTAATTATTTTGATTTGTAATGAAATTCGATGATAAAATAACAATATAGCATAGAAACATTGCATATTTTTATCTCAAAGGTCCAAAAGTTTCCGGTCTCCACAAATTTGAACATCTATAAACATACACTATTTTATACCTCTACCTTCAGTATCATGTCAACTAGAGTCGATAAAAGACGTGTTGTTTCGTTTTGTTTTGAAATCTTAAAAAAATGTACATCACGCGGTTTCAAGTTTCTATCAAAAGAAGGAAAAGCTCCAGTTGAAATAAAACAACGTTTGAGATGCTGTTTACGGAAAATCTTCCCCGTCATATTTAACGGTGGAAGATTGGTCTTAACAGTTTCATCTGCAAGATAATCCATTAAAGATGACCCTCGTCAAGGCTGACCAGGTGAAGCAGTCACTTTTGCATTAATGCAAGAGAATTTAGAAGATAGAATGCTAAACAAAATCTTTTATTTTTATATATATTTGTGAAAACTTTTGGACCTTGCTATGTATTAAAAAGTATGATGATGAAATTATAATCTGTGACAGAAATACAAAATATTTTTAGTTTGTTGTGCAACCTGGAGAGTTAATTGCCATGTTACAATCTCTTTCAATCAACGAGAAAGATGTTAAAGAAGCTTTGAGATAAAATCAGACTGCAACCCACTTTTTTTAAATGTGAGTACCAGCAAGAATTGAACTCGCAACCCCTGATTGGAAGACAAGCATATTACCAACTAGGCCATAGAGGGCGTCAAAATAAATTTAAAATATCGATGAGTTTCAGTTTTTTATGATAAATAACATATATTTTAATAATGTCGTTGATATTGTCCTTGCAAAAGTGGTTTCAATTGAAAGTAGACATCATCAAGCACATGAAATTAAAGATCTTGATACTGTGATGATTACACATAGTCTTTGTATTCTTTTGCAGTGGTGTTCCATCGCATCAGCTCTCCGCCACAAGACTTCTTGGATCTCCTGACAACACAAGGTTTCCACTTGATGAAGGCTCTGGTAAGACTCTTTTTCATTTATTGTAGATATTCATGAACAGAAAATAATATATGTGATGACACAACGATAGTCAAATCATCGTTCTTGTCGGAGTGTTAATTTAAGTTCTTGCGTTTTTTTTTTTTAAATCCTGCGTAATATTTGTATGATACTACTGCGCCAATTTTAAATACTAAAAAAGTCGATATGATTACGCGAAAAAATGTACATTTTTCCAACGATGTGCTGAAACCTGAATTGTACAAATTAATAATGTGTCATAACAACACTTTTAAGGAATTTACAATCGACAGACTGCTTCAAGAACATGGCCACGATGTTTTGCGCCTTCCGCTGTATCACTCTGATCTTAACCCGATCGAGAAAATGTTGGCCTCTATCAAAGGGTATGTTGGTTCTAGAAATGTACAGTTTACATTGAATACAGTGGATCAATTAGTGATAGAAAAAGTTTCTTTGATAAACTCTGAAGAGTGGAGCGGAATATGTAGCCACGTGAAAGGCATAGAGTGGGAATATTGGGAAAGAGAAATCATGTTTGACCATACGAGTATAAGTGAAAATCACAATTTCACAATAAGTTTAAGTGAAGTGAGTGATAGCGATTCATAATCAGACTGTGAATAATTTTATTTGGGAAATGAAATGAGACTGTCTCTTTTCTAAATTTATAATAAATTAAGTTCTTTTTGTGTTTTTATGTTGTATTGTTATGTTTAAAAAAAATTTTATACTGTGTTTCTTAAATAATACGTTTTTAAAAAACAAATAAATATTTCTATTTCTTTAAAATGTTCCATTGTGTATTTATAAATAAAATATAAGGTTTGTTAGAAATTAATAAAACTTCTTGTTTCTTTCAAACTTTCTGTTTCTGTACATATCAATAAACAAATATTTGTTCTGAACAAAAAAATCCACTTATGTATTTTTAAATGAATAATAAATAAATAAACTAAATAATCTGAATATATTGTATAATAAATAAAAAAATCATGGTCACCCTTCTACACTATTCTTTCCTTACGGCGCGCGGACTCTAACAACATTGTTATTTTGATACCACAATCGAAAGATTGTTCATAATATTATTTGGATACCATACTCGAGAGGTTGACCAAAATATTGATATTATTATACTACACTCTGAAGGTTAGTTACAATATTGTAATATTACTTCCACACTCAGGAGGTTCTTTACAATATTGCTATTCTGATACCAAACTCGGTAGGTTGATAATAATATTGGTATTAGATACCACAATCGGGAAGTTGATAATAATATTGGTATGAAATACTAAACTCGGGAAGTTGATAATAATATTGGTATAAAATACTAAACTCGGGATGTTGATTACAATATTGTGATTTGATACCACAATCGAGAGGTTGTTTACAACATTGTGATTTCGATATCACAATCGGGAGGTTGTTTACAACATTGTGATCTCGATACCACAATCGGGAGATTGTTCACAACATTGTGATTTTAATACCACGATCGGAAGATTGTTTAAAACATTGAGATTTTGATACCACAATCCGGAAATTGTTTACAACATTGTGATTTAAATACTAAGATCGGGTGATTGTTTACAACATTGTGATTTTGAATCCACACTCAGGAGGTTGTTTACAACATTGTAATTTTGATACCACATTTGGGAGGCTGGTTACAATATTGTTATGACGATACCACACTTGGAAGGTTAGTTTCAACATTGTGATTTTGATACGATACTTAGAAGATTGGTTACTAAATTGTAATTTCGGTTGAATGGTTTAACCAGTGCAATCTTTCAGTACAATAATATTTCAGTCTGATGACTCCATTATCCTCAATTCGATATAGTCAATCCACCAGCTTGAAATTTTTGATACACTGGTATATTAAACACAGTGTATTGGGTTATGACGTGGAATGAATCGTCTTGGGTAAGGCAGTTAAGAAGATGATTTTAGTGGTTTGATAGATAGCGTATAAACTTTTGACCTTTTTAACACGTTCACTACGTCGAACACGGCTCCCGTGTCCATACAAATATTGCAGCCACGCGTTGAACACGGGAGTCGTATTCATGTCATCTTTACCATGCATTGAATCGAAAATATTACAGCGTCGTTTCAAAAGTTGACGAAAGTTATTAGCGTAACTATATACGTTTCAGTTTATGTCAGTATTTCGTGCTGGTCAATCAAAGCGGCGGTTTTTTTATGATATACTCATATAAAGGGTCATTTTTATGATATACTTGTAGCGACTATCCGTGCGGTCACTGAACCCATCGAGGCGACCCTTGGACTGCCCGGTCATTGAACTCGCATTCCTTACAATGCGAGACAAGCACTGGGCAAGGGTCGCCCGGTCAGTCATTGAACTCACTATTAGCGGAGAAACGAGACAGCGACATATCTTCCGCACTGTCAGTCAAAACAATAAATACCCTACGTGATGACAATAAATATATTGTGAGGCGGAGACGAGACAGCAATATATCTCTTGCTCCGCCTCACACACATTCCAAAATATTATAAATACCGACGTTTATCAATAAAATACCTCTTTGCATATTCCGATTTCAAACGAGTTTTATTAAACCAAATGATCATCATCATCTCTTCGTTAAGGAACAACCCGTTCCTAAATACTCTTAAACGTCTCCCGATAAGGATTCGTCGCCGGTTTTATGTGTTTTGAAGACACGAAGAAATACACTTGTATATGATGTTTAAATAGAAAGTAGAATTTGATTTTTAACAAAGTTATGGGTTTTCGAAAATTCGCGAATTTCCAGCATCTCTGTATAATATTAAGTATTTTATATGCAGTGAACGTGTTAGTAATGAACTCCATTTCGGTGAGTTTGTAGTGTTTTGTACTTACTAAGGAGCTCTGACCACTGTACTAAGTGCCGTGTTGTGCACGATTTGTATATATATTTATTTTTAGTGTCAAGATACAATGAGACATGTTACGAACAATTTGATATTTTTTTTGTATATGGGTAGATTATTGTGGGTCTATGTTTGCTCAATAAAAGATTGACGCCGCGTGCGTTCTTTGAACTTTGCGGGTGATTTTGAAAATGTTTAGGCCCCGAATGAGTCTCTTATCTAATCTGAAAGCATGATCTTCAGAGGATTCTTTAGTATTGCAGATAAATCTTAGGGACGCAATATACAAGAAGGTTGTGACCTGAAGGACGAGGCATGCCTTATGTATACACAATGTAAATAGCGAGGGAGAGTTACGACCCTTGAGTAACTCCCCAGTTGATCAGACAAATCGTGTTCTTGACTATTTATACTTTAATCCTTTTAATCTCACGGGGCCGATTATCGGCCCCAACAGGTGTATGTAAAAAATCCCACAGGGCCGATCATCGGCCTCATAATTTCATACAAGTTTTTATGTTGAATTAAAAAAAAATTTTTTTTATGAAATATGGAAAATACTTATTATTTTACACTCTACAGAGAGGTCTCCACAAAAAAATTGGTTTTAAAACTAAATATTAACTAAGATAAAAAATAAAATATAAACTACTGTTTTTTTTTTTGTCAAAAAATTCTGGGATTTTTCGCACATTTTATGCAAAATATGCTGGGATTAAAAGGGTTAAGGCCTAATCCAATCAAAACAACCTTTCCTAGTTTTTGGTTTTTTTGTTTTTTTTTTTGTTTTTTTTTGTTTTTTTTTTTAAATAATAGATATGACCGAAGTCATAGGTATCCTTATACCCTCAAACACTAGGCGGAAGAAGTGCCTGTGTCGCTCGAGGAGAGTAGCACAGCGCGGGGTTCGAACCGATGACCTTCCGCATGGAAGTCCAGCGCGTTACCGCATGCACCTCGCTAGTGCCCGGCTGGTTTTTTGAGGAATTCTTATTTATGTGAAGGATTTACTCAAATTGCTATATAAATAAGTAAATATTAAGAATATTGTATTGAAACTATGTATATAAATTTAAAATATTGTAATTATTTAGCTAAATGTGGTAATTCTTCCAATATTTTTCTTTATTGAGAGCTACATCACACTCCTTACATATTGTTTATAGTTAAGGCATTAACGTTGTGGAGGTTTAAAGACATTGTATTATAATTTATCGAACTATAATATATCGGTATCAGTGCGAACATAATTCAGTCTTGTTTGTGTTCCCCTGAAGATGAGGTGTGCACCTTGAAACCGGTAGGGTTATACCGTTACAAAAAGTGGAATAAATAGTGTTTGATAAAACAAATTACACTCCTTACACATGTACCGGGCCTGACCTCTCTTTTTTAGCTTAGCACATACCTTGCAAGTTCTGAAGAGTATTTTTTTTGACAATTAATGGAACACATATCAATACATATCTAAGACATATAATTTAATAGCCTGTTTGGAATATCCTGCTAATTCCTTATTTTATTTGAACTCGGAGACCATAGTTGGTTTCCAGACTCATATGTCAAAATTTTGGAGATCTGATGACGCGATATCCGAATCTCCATTATAAAACATTAATGCGTTTTGTTTATAGTCAAGGCATTAACGTTGTGGAGTTTTAAAGACATTGTAATTTATTTTTATCAAACACTGTTTATTCCACTTTTTTGTTACGGTATAACCCTACCGGTTTCAAGGCTTTCACCTCATCATCAGGGGAGCACAAACAAGATTAAATGTTGTTCGAACTGGTACCGATATACACGCTTCAACGATTGGGGACTGAGAGATGAGGGAGGCATGGGACAATTTCGGCCAAGAGCGGAGAGATTTTTGGTAAATAACTGTTCAACAGATGTTCGGATCGGTGTACTGACTTAGAAATTTCTAGGGCCTCTAATCTGTCCAATTTATTTCCGTTACTACTGATATGTAAGAATTTGGCATCATCGATAGAAAAAGTATGGTTTTCACGGTGACAATGATTAGCCATTTCAGAATAAATTAGAGGATTTGTTAAGGCGGATTTGTGTTCACGAAATCTCTTTTCAAAAGATCTTCCTGTCTTTCCTATATAGAAGTTATCACAGTCAGCAAATAAAAGTTTATAAACACCACTATTGCTAAGTATTCCATTTTTGCCTTTCCCATTAAATAAGAGTTTCCAGAGATTCAAGTTAGTGTAAAAAGCTGGCTTTATGTGACTTGGAATATTTTTGGTTATTTCATATGATATGTTTTTTTATAAATAGGGGTTCCATGTTAGACATAAGAAATCGGGATTAGACCAAAAATCAGGATCAGACTAGGCGCTAGTTACACGTGCATGTCTTTTTTTTGGAAGATATGTTATTGCGTGAAAACACTAGACCAGGACTCAACATAAATCTATTTTATCACGTTAAAACACGAATCGGGATACAAAGTGTTTAAAGACTCATGAACTTAAATTAATATTCAATTATTTTTACGTTTCATTAGCAGAATGTTATAAATTGTCACTGTATTTCACGAAAGAACGTCTTCTGGTTCTGTGATCAGGTACACTGCCTTGTATTATCAAGTTTTCATTTTTCTCCTCCCCTACAAGAACTGCGCGATTGGAGAACTGGAGGATCCGGTAGATTGGAGACATTCTTTTGTGGATGTTTTATTCACTAAAACGGTATTACTTGTAAAAGCCATAGACTATTTTCACAACATGAACCTTCAATAGTTTTTTTTTCATTCTCCCACATTGTCCGGGTCTTCGATTTACACTAAGTTATCATGAATAAAAAGCGAGTTCCTCAGCTTAACATTATGGTTGAGCTGTGGTTTCATATAGTAAATATTATGAATTCTAACATAGTTGAGCAATAACATCACATAGTAAAAATTCTTAAGACCAACATGGTTTAGCGTTAGCATCACAGAGTAAATATTATTACCAACATAGTTGAGTATGACAGAGTAGATATTTAGATTTTCAACAAAGTTGAGCAATAGCATCACATCGTAAACATTAAAAAAACATACAATATTTGAGCAATAGCATCACAAGGTAAATATTCTTAAGACTTAAATAGTTGAGCGGTAGCATCACATAGTAAATATTCAGGTTACCAATATAATTGAGTATGACAGAGTAAATATTTAGATTTTCAACAAAGTTGAACAATAACATCACATAGTAAACATTGAAAAAAACATATTTGAGCAATAGCATCACATCGTAAATATTTTTAAGATCAACATAATTGAGCGATAATATCACGGAGTAAACTTTCAAAATACCAACATACTATGTGGTGATGCGAAAGCCACACCATCGGATGAGAAAAAGGGAAGAGGTACTCACGGGTGTTGAAGACGGGAGTCGGATGTATGAGCTGATCTCTGTTGAGGTTCCAGGACTCTTGGGGCTTCGTTCGGGCTGAAGCGGTCGGTCACGGTGGTTGAAAAACTTATTGTCACTGGTTGTAGAGTATTGCTTGCTATGTTTCCTCTTGAGGTATTCTGGTGTCTTGCGGATGACTGTCTGTGCCCAACTGAACTGGTCGACGGGAATATGTTCGTCGCGCCAAAACCGCCACAACCCGCGACAATACTATACTTTAGAACTTGTGAGAACAATATTAAATCGCGCGACGGGGCCGGCAGCGATAACAGAGCGGCCCAATATCGGAACGATGTTTCGCATCACGCTCTGGCGTGAACACTGTGTATGTTAACTTGTCATATGTCGTTTGCGGATGGACCACTGCGTGGTGGCTAGTCACTTTTACAGGATGGGTATTGTGGAGAATCCTGGTGGCGAGTGTAGTTTGGATGATGAGACTATATACCGTTTTTTTCGGTTACCTATTATAAAAAAAACAGTAGCATCACAGAGTAAACATTCAGATCACGAAAAAAGTTGAGTGACTGCATCACAGAGTAAACGTTTAGATTATTAACAAAGTTAAGCGGTTGCATCACAGATTTTTTTTTTTTCAGACTTTTACCCCTTTGCCGAAGACTTCTCCGGCGTGCCCAATGGAGGCGGGCTTCCCCTGGGCGGTTTCGGGTCCCGCTTTGGCCTACCCCCGCCCCACCACTCGGGCGGGCACCAGGGCCGAACGCGCCGCATACCAGGGGCGGCCCTACTCGACTGTTTCAGCGCCTGTCGCCTCAGGGTCAACAGATACATGGCTAAGAGAAAGGTAAGAGGACGCAAACGTAAATAGCGAGTATGATTCAAAACATAACACATCAAATCGATAACCAGAGGCAGGTGGATTTAAAATTGTTTCCGAGTTTTAAATAACTATGTCAGGTTTGTAACTCATTATTGGCACATTGCGTTACATATTGCAATGTGACATAACGTTACATAAAATAATGTAATTACGTTAGATATAATAATGTAATTTTCACATAATTTGTCTTTTATTAACCCTTCATGTCTTGTGATGTGTAACTAGTACACATTGTTTCTAAAAACTTTAATATCTCTATAAATATAATAAATACTTGGTTCAGATTTTAGGTATTCCTTCATAATACATTTACACATTGAATAAAAAAATAATATTAATAATAATTAACACTTATCGGCCACATCAGAGATATTTCGGGAAAATCGAGAATAAATTCACCAATACAATCAAACGTGTGCCAGTGTGTGACGTAGGTATATTCATTCTAAAAAACCGCTATGGGTGAGGAGGTGACGCTATTTACGTCTCACTCTAACTCTATTTCGGTATATAGAACGCAATAAATAGAATCTCAGTTCGCTCGCTTCTCTCACTCAGTAGCCAGCGGGCTTTCGCTCGAGGTGGTCGCTTCGCTCGTTTTGTGAACGACGTCCGATATTTTTTTTTTCATGTTTTCAGCAAATAAATTACAATTATTATCACTTTTGACTTCAAATTTAATTAATTTAAGCGTTTGGCTATGAATTTTCTTATTTTTCCGATTGTAAATCGCTCAATTTTACATGTGTATTGAATACACCGGTGATGTGTGAACGGGCGGATTTTTTCAGCACAGGAAGGGAAAGGTTAATGTTACCATAATTTTCTTAAATGTGTTTATTGATAATTAGAATATACTATATGTTATGATTACATTATTGGAAACTCTCGGAACATATCATGAAAGGTTTTATTGATCAAAGGTTGTTCTCACCCTTAACCAGGGCCCGTATTTTTTGTATTGAACAAAGATATTTTGGTACAAAAATTATGGTACAAATATTGGCCAAGGCCATACATACATAAGGTTAAAAGTATTACAAGGTTCTTGGAAGAAAACCAATCAAACACATTGTCTTGGCCAGGGAATAGCCCTGACATGAATCCAATTAAGAATATGTGGGCGATAGTGAAGAAAAAACTAGAGAATTTGACAATCACCACTAAAGTGTCCCTGGTAGAAAATCTCATACGAACCTGGCATCATGACGAAGACATCAAAAAAGTGTGTAGAAATCTCATAGAATCCATGTCCAATCGTATAAACATGCTCAAAGACTCTAAAGGGATGCACACCAAATACTAAATTTGACTAACAATATTTGGTAATAGATTCATTAAGAAAGTTATTTTTACATAATACTTATTCATTAATAAAGTTATTTTTCATTGAAAAAATTGTTTGAGTCTAATAATTAGTCCACGTCTGTATATACAATACACATTTATTACTTAACTAATCTTATTTATATATTATAATTTATGAACTTACTTCATCTTTTTTTCCTACATGTCATTTTATTTTTTATAATCTTAATAGGTACCTATATGAATAATTAGAAATAATTAACACCTACATACTACTTTTAACTAGATAACAACTCTTACAACTAATTATTCAGCAGGAACAAGTTCACTCGTTCAGGCTACTTGTATTCCATCACATTCACTTGGTCCTCCCAGCTAATACTGTAGGTGGACTAGTCAGGCAACAGATAATGCTTCGGGAGCCTGTGCTTATAACGGAAGGGTAGGTCGGATTTACTCTCGTAAGCCCCCAGGGCAGCGACTAAGGGATTGCTGTGATATTGTTGGCTTTTATAGAACTTCACGGTCCAAGCGAGGATGTGGTGTTGTAGGGTTTCTTCTCGCTGTTCGGCGTGAAGTCGGAAGAGGTTTGTTCTGGGATGAGTGTTGAAAGATATTTTGAATATCTTGTTCAGCACTCGCTGGAGTTTCAGGTGATCCATGTTGGCGGTCTCATCTTATGTTGGCGGTATGTATCTCGACCGGCTGGGTGTTATAAGATGAGCTCAAACCTTTTAAATGTGTTTTCTGATATATATCTTGAGATATATGTGCGATTTCGGAATATATTTATGTTGCTATCAATAAACCTATATTTATTTTAAACTGAATAATTTACCCTTATTGGTACGTAATATATTTAAAAATGTAATGTTAATTATATATTTTCAGATAGACCAAGGAGTGAAACTGTATGCAGCCCACAAGCAGCAGGCGGCGGTGAAGACTTGGCTCTCGGCCCTCAAGACCATCAGACAGAGGGGAGACAAGTTTCAGCTACTTGGATACCTTTATCAAGCTTATATGGATTTTGGGAAATACAGGTATTGTTGTTTTATTAAAACATTTCACAGTCATATATGTAAAGAAAGATATGTCAAATTAGAGGCTTGCCTAGATCAATGGTTTTGCGAGAGATACTCGTACTGTAAATCATAGAGCAACTGTGGTTTTTAATACCTCGATTCGGAATGCTGACAAATTTTAAAAGAGAAATACTATTAAGTAAATTGTATGAAAGATTTAATAAAAAAAATCTGACAGTAAATTTAGCGAAACCCAAATTCATGGTGATGGGAAAGCGTTAAAGGAATAGTAAATGTGATATACTACCTTGATCAAAAAGTTTTAAGACCGGCCACCGTGTGGCGCTGTCAGTCACCCGATTGGAATTCTTTTTTTTCTGTTAGGTTACCACATCTATCATTGACACTTCTCTCCAAATTTCAGCGTCATAGCTTGACATTTGTAAAAGTTACGCTGTACTGAGTGCATCTACCTTTGTGCGTGTTTTAGATTTTTTACAAGTTTGAAAATGGCATCAACTGTGCATCAACGAGTTTGCATTAAATTTTGTGTGAAAAACGGATTTAACGGTCCGCAGACCTTGGAAATGTTGGAGTAGTGTTTTTTGGTGGCACGAACGCTTCAGAAGTGGTCGTGAGTCGGTCGAGGATAACGAACGCAGTGGCAGTCGAAAACCGATGAAAACATCGATGAAATCAAAGAAATGTTAGCCGAAAACCGCAAATCGATCATCAGAGAGCTGGCAGAGGACTTGAACATCGCTTATGGATCCACTCAAGACATGTTGGTTAGTTATTTGGACCTCAGACGTGTCACTGCAAAACTGGTGCCGAAAGACCTCAATTTCATACAAAAAAAGGACCGCGTTGAAATCGTGAAAGACATGATTTCCATGAGTTTTTGACCAAAAACAACACGACTACTATCCAGCAGCCTTTGAATTCACCTGATCTGGCTCCCTGCGACTTTTTCCTGTTCAACCGACTTAAAAAACCGCTTCGCGAAACGCGTTGCAGCACCCGAGAGAATGTAATGAAAAAATCGAAGACGGTTCTGATGGACATACCGAAAATTGAGTACCAGCGGTGTTTCGAGGATAGGATCAAGGTGCGTTGCAGTCGATGGGGAGTACTTTGAAGGGGACCATATCGATTTTGATTAATAAACTTGTATTTTCGATTTTATGAATAAACTTTTGGATCAAGGTAGTATGGGTGAGTCTGAAAGATCAGAGATATTTGAAGAATTCTGCTTTTTAAGTGATATTTTCCAGGGTTTAGAGTCGACATCAGAAATGGGAGTCGGTTGTTTTTTTTTTGTAGTTTATAGAGTCAGACAGGGTGTATGACAGTATCAGCCTAACGTTGGAAGGCGTGGAGAGCGAAGTTTTGAACCGATCTAGATAGAGACGATTGTATTTCTGATGGAACGTAAAGAGTGATGATTATGGAAAATTAAAACCTGTGTTAAATGTTTTGTTTGCAGAGAATCTCTAGAGTTTGCACACCGCCAGCTGGGTATATCTGAAGAGCTTGACTCGCCTTCAATGAGAGCTGAGGCCTATCTCAACTTGGCCAGAGCTCATCAGACATTAGGAGGATTAGAAAGGTAAAGACGTCTACATGTCCAAATCATCTCAGAGTAATCATTTTCGTCTTATTTATTACATCAGTATTAAGTTCACATTCATTTCTAGTCCATTTTCAGTGCACGCATAACTAGAACACTTATTCGAATACATATATTTTTTTTATTTCTTTTCTCTTTCTAGTCTTTTTCCACGTCCACATTTCCCTCCCATACATCAAAATTGATACTAAAATACTGCCGTTGACTATCATTATAACATATTCGATACGATAATGATGATACTCTGGAACCAGTAAGCAACTAATGAAAAACTCGTTCCACCATTGGCATATTTTAAAAAGCATTTTTTTTTAAATGTCCTCAGTGAGATACAGGCAAAAGCTTAAGCCGTTGCACACCAGCAAACTCACCGGCCACACCGTTGTACGGGATCCGATAGTACACCTGAAGTGATATATGATTGAAATCATAGGTATCCTTATACCTCCGAATGCGGAAAAAATACTTGTGTCATTCGAGGGGAGTAGCACAGCGCGGGGTTCGAACCGACGACCTTTCGTACAGAAGTCCAGTGCTTTACTGCGCGGCCACGCACCTATGCTAGAAACGTTTATGTCGGTACCAGTTCGAACAGCATTCAGTTTTGTTTGTGCTCCCTGATGATGAGGTGAAAACCATAAACCGGTAGGGCTATACCGTTACATAAAGTGGAATAATTAGTGTTTGATAAAATAAGTTACAATATATAGATACATATTAAGGCGATGGAAAAGAAAAAAATCTTTGTGAGAGAAGCTATCAAAAGGTCTGGGCTCATATCGTAATACCCAGCTAATCAAGCTAAACTACCACTATAAAGGACGAGTTCAGCTGTGAGGACATCAGATTTTTTTCAGACCACACCGATGTTCACAAATTAAATTACAAAAAATATATATTAAATGAGCAATTAATACTTTTAAAAAAGTTTTTTTAAAAGGGTGTCCATCCCGAGAGATGGCGTGATGGTGGATCTGTCTAGAAATGAAAGATTGCTTCTACATCCATACACCTTCTCATACATCCTTTACGATTTCTCTGATTTTTAGATATCCTTCTTTCAAACTATAGTGGATTTCTAAAAATGGATTTCTTCATTGTTTCGCCTGAAATATTTTAACTGGTATTTATTAACTTTACGTTCGAATCTTCCAGAGCTCTGTCGTATGCCCGGCAGTCCTTGTATAACGACTGTGAGGGTTGTTCCACCATGGGTTACGTGCATCTGACTGTTGGCTCCGTCTCTCTAGAGCTGGGCGCCTTCAACAAGGCCGTGGACAGCTTCCAGAGGGCGCACAAGACAGCGCAGACTACACATGACAATGCTCTTCTGCTGCAGGTAGACAGATCCTAGTGAACCTTACTATTTACCAAGAAAACTGTTGTCGCTGCTGGACCTCGTAGTCGAGGATCCCCTCGCCATTCCAACGTCAATTCAATTGGAAAGCGAAGCTGTGTCGTGGAGTTTAGTAATGTTCTTTTTTTTTAAGTGAGTGTAAATGAATGGATGTTTTAAGTAAAATAAAGAATGTAGCTTTAAAATGGTTTGGACATGTGGAGAGAATGAATGATAAAAGAATGACTAAGCAAGTATACAAGTCAGAAATGCAAGGTGTGTGTGGAAGAAGTAGACCGAGAAAAATGTGACTGGACCAAATGGACTAGATTTTGAAAGAATGTAAGTGTATGAATAATAGAAGATTGAGCATGGCGGGATGTATGAATGTGGAGGAGGCGAAAGTTGTGTGCTTGAATAGGGAAAAATGGATATCTGTTCTCTCTGCCTACCCTCCAAGGAACACGGCGTGATGATATGTATGTGGGCAGTTGCACACTAGCAAACTGACCGGTCACACCGTTGTACTGGATCCGATGGCACACCAAAGTGAGACGATCGGAGCACACCGGCCTGTTTTTTTTTTTTTTAAGAATAGATATGACCAAAGTCATAGGTATCCTTATACTCCCGAATACTAGACAGAAAAAATGCTTGTGTCTTACGCGGGGAATAGCAACGCATGGGGTTAGATCCGGCGATTTATATCCCAATATTGCACATATGGTATATGGTATGGTATATGTTAAGCTACACATATGGGATGGTATATGTTAAAGCAATGGAAAAAAGTATGTTTAAGAGAGAAGCTATCAAAAAGTGTGGGCTCATTTTATAACATATGCCCTGCCAAATGTAGGCTCATTTTATAATATATGTGGGCTCATTTTATAACATATGCCCTGCTAAATGTAGGCTCATTTTATAATATATGTAGGCTCATTTTATAACATATTCCCTGCCAAGTGTGTGTTCATTTTATAATATATGTGGGCTCATTTTATAAAATATTCCCTGCCAAGTGTGGGCTCATTTTATAACATAACTGCCAATTGTGGGCTCATTTTATAACATATGTGGGCTCATTTTATAATATATGTAGTCTCATTTTATAACATATTCCCTGCCAAGTGTGTGCTCATTTTATAACATATTCCTTGCCAAGTGTGGGCTCATTTTATAACATATGTGGTCTCATTTTATAATATATTCCCTGCCAAGTGTGGGCTCATTTTATAACATAACTATAAGTTTTATAACAAAAAGTATGGGCTCATTTTATAACATATGTGGGCTCATTTTATAATATATGTAGTCTCATTTTATAACATATTCCCTGCCAAGTGTGTGCTCATTTTATAACATATGTGGGCTCATTTTATAACATATTCGTTGCCAAGTGTGGGCTCATTTTATAAAATATGTGGACTCATTTTATAATATATTCCCTGCCAAGTGTGGGCTCATTTTATAACATAACTATAAGTTTTATAACAAAAAGTGTGGGCTCATTTTATAACATAACTGCCAATTGTGGGCTCATTTTATAACATATGTGGGCTCATTTTATAATATATGTAGTCTCATTTTATAACATATTCCCTGCCAAGTGTGGGCTCATTTTATAACATATGTGGGCTCATTTTATAACATATTCCCTGCCAAGTGTGGGCTCATTTTATAACATATGTGGGCTCATTATATAATATATTCCCTGCCAAGTGTGGGCTCATTTTATAACATAACTATAAGTTTTATAACAAAAAGTGTGGGCTCATTTTATAACATAATCCATGCCAAGATGCACCCCTACCTTAAGAGGATGGGACAGCCTCCCTAGTACACATAAACTATAATATAAAACAAAATGATAATAAATTAGCAGTTATGTAAATGTTTTGTTTTAATTTAACGCATATGTGTGTATACCATATATATAATACAATCAGATTCACGACATTTCACCACCCAATGTTTTCAATAATATTTCAGGTATACGTGGGCCTATCAGAAGTATTTGGCAGGCTGTTGGATTGCGAGAGGGGCGCCGCGCACGCTGCCAGGGCTTACGACCTGTCAAGATCTCTGCAGCCAGGCGATCTCAACACCCGCCACCACCGACTGGCTCTGCTCCAGATGGCTGCTTCACTACGGAGGCAGGGGGAGCTGGGAGATGCGCATGACTACTGTACTGTAAGTAGAGAAGATATATCAACGAAAAGATTACTTCAAAAACTTTGCGGTAAAGAAAACAGTTCTCATCAAGGAACATTTTCCTAATTACACCAAACAAGTACGTCACACAATGAGTGCAGTATATAAAAAAACAAAGCATCACCCTATCTGAATTCATCGACTATGATAAGGGTAGTAGGCAGTACCGCCCCGAGACAAGTGCAGTCGCACCTACCTCCGCGCTCAGCGAGGCTCTACGCTCATAGCATTTAAATAAAACAATGGGTTTAGGGGGTACACACAGCAGCTTGCAGCGCTACATGTTGATGTCGGCATGTAGCGCTGCAAGCTGCACGTGTAATAGGACACAAATGTCGTGTGCAAGCTGCTAACAACATGCTGATGAACATCGGATCGTTTTCATATTTTCAACAAGCACACGAGCATGCTGTTGTGTGTAATACGTCTGTCAGCATGCGGACGGTAGCTTGACGTACTGCGCATGCGTCTGATCCCTTCTATGCCAGCGCTCCTCTCCCTGCCGTCCGGATGTTAGCCTTGCAGTGCCACATGCGTATTGAAAAGTAGCCTGATTTGAAGTTTTCTGTACCTGTAAAACTGCTAACAGGGCATCGGTTTCGCGCACAAACATTTGGACTACATTCGCTTGGCACTGACGGCACACAATTAGACGCGTTCAGGGTTAGTCCAGCGCTCCCCACCTAGCTTGGGCGTGGATATGTGGTCACGCAACATATCCATAAGCAAGCACTTCAACTTGTAGCGCTGCAAGCTGATGCGTGTAATAGGTCATGCAACATACCCATCAGCAAGCACATCTTCTTGTAGCGCTGCAAGCTGCTGCGTGTAATACCCCCTTTTGAGCTTATTTATTTGGTTACAGACTATTTAAAATAAGTGTCCTTCAATCAGATAAGAATTCTAATAGATAAGCATAAAAATGTTCAATTAAAATATGCATTGCTGATTTAACTAACGTTGAGTGCTGTTTTAACTAACAATTATTTGAAGCAACAGGAATTTTGTGAAATTTGTGTAGCATCATTTGCCGAAAAGTGAACAGAGAGAAAAATGAACTTCTCTGCAATTTTTTTATAAAATAAATTAAACACTTATTTTTATTTTTTTTTTCACCACTGTTTTATTTTAGTTTACTACCGCTTTCAAAGACCTCCGTCTTCATCGTCAGGTGAAAATGAACCAAATTGTCTAAAATACAATATTTTTTTTTTTCTAAATGTAATAGGTACAGGATAGGGGAGGGTAATAGTGCTTAATAAAGGTAAAGGAGTAGGTAGACTTTTAAAGGGTGGTTTTTGAACAGAAAACATATTTAGCAGAAGGCTATTATTGAAATTAACTTGGTTATTTATAAATATGTTTCCCGTTCAAAAGCCATCCTTTTGATGCCTAGCTACTCCCCTGCCCTTATTAGCCCCCACTCCACTCCCCCTCTCCTATACCTACTACAATTAGAAAAAATATATAATTTAGATATAATTTAATTCAACTTCACCTGACGAGGAAGACGGAGGTCTTTGAAACCGGTAGTGAACTCAAACACAATAAAAACTAAGTATTTAATTTATTTTATTAAAAATTTATAAACATGACACCACAAAGTGAAACAACCCTCTTTCTTAGATTAAAGAAAAAAAATATTTGCTTTCATATTTTAAATAAAAGAGTGGGAAGTATGCTGGATAAATTTTGTTTTTTCCCATTTTTTGCCAGAGATTATAAGGGCTAATTGTTTTCTACCACTGCGGACAATTGAGGGTCTACTGCAGTTTTAAAGAAGCCCATAATGTTCATTAATTATGTCTTCCTTTTTCCTTCTTTCATTCTTTGATACACCATGTTAAACCATTAATATAACTTTTATCTTTTTTCCTACCAATTATACATCTCTTGATCTTTTTTTAATTAATACCTTTCCTTCTTTCAAAATTTCAGGAAGCAATGAGGCTATCTTCAGTGGCTGGAGATCAGGGTAGTTACGCTAGAGCTGTAAGGATAACAGGAGATATCTACAGGAGAAAGTGTGACGTTGGGAGAGCTCTCAGGTATTATATTTTATTATATTAGAAGGCTATAATCACTACAGTAAGGGTTAGAATAGGGGTGGGGAAAATGCGGCCATTGAGTGTAGCCTTTTACATGAATTCATATTTTGCAGAATGAATTATTTTTAATGTGTTTGAGTTTATATATATGTTTTTAATTTTACATGCATACATATCATCACGCCGTGTCCCTTGCGGGGTAGGCAGATATAATTAGATATTCAAACTTTCGCCTCTTCTACCTTCATACATATCGTCATGCACAATCTTCTTTTATTCATACTTCTCATTTTACCTTCTTTCAAAAGTTCATTTCGTCCAGCCACGTTTCCCTCAGCCTACATCTTCCATACACTTTTGACTTGTATATTCACTTAGTAATTTATTCATCATTCATTCTCTCCACATATCCTCATACCATCTTAAAGCTTCTTACTTAAAACACTTATTTTATCTGTGCATTCATTTCTTATTAATTCAGCCTTCTTTAACCCTTCCTTCCCTGTGATATATAACTAGTACACATTGCGTCTAAAAACTTTAATATCTCTATAAATATAATAAACACTGGGTTCAGATTTTAGGTATTCCTCCGTAATACATTTACGCATTGAATGAAAAAATAATATTAATAATTATTAACACTTATCAGCCACATCAGAGATATTTTGTGAAAATCGGGAATAAATTCACCAATACAATCAAACGTTTGCCAGTGTGTGACGTAGGTATATTCATTCTAAAAACCGCTATGGGTGAGGAAGCGCCGCTATTCACGTTTCACTCTCACTCTACTTCGGTATATGGGAACGCAAGAAATAGAATCTCAGTTTGCAGTTGTGTTTCTTCCTTGGAGGTATAACATACACAGTGTTAGTCCGTCTCAGGTCTCAGTCGCTTTAGCGCATTCATCTTAGGTGGTCTCTTCGCCCGTTTTGTGAACGTCAGTCGTAATTTTTTTCATGTTTTCAGCAATTAAATTTCAATTATTTCCACTTTTCACTTCAAATTTAATTAATTTAAGCGATTGGCTATGAATATTCTTATTTTTCCGATTTTAAATAGCTCATTTTTATATGTATATTGACGTGTGTTGAATACACATCACCGGAACAGGGGGATTTTTTTAGCACAGGAAGGGAAAGGTTAAGACATTGACACTCCACAAATCTTCATAGTATTAATCTTACTCATATCCTTCTCCTGCTAAGTCCAAGTTTCCCTTCTATACATCAAGGTGGGCACCAACACATGATTATATATTGTCATTTTTGCTACTGTTGAAATTGCGCGGTTGTTGTACTCGTATATAACATAAAGTGCTCCTTGTTTACCTTGTTCCCTTCTTTCAATGTCCCTTTCAACTCATCTATTACACATAAACATACCACCCAGATAACAGAACTCATCAACCTGCTCCAGTTTCTCTGAGTTAATCGATACATCGCACACAGTTTTCACCACACTTTTTTCTATTATAACTTTACTAAACATCTCTCATATAGCTCATTTATCATATCCCTTAAATTACCTTAATTTTCAGCAAGTATAACCATATCTACATACAAAAAAAAATCTAGTGATTTTCAACCTTTTTACACCCGTGGACCGGTGAAAATAGGAGAAACGTTTTACGAACCATTGCACTTAATTCATTTTCATTTCAATCTTAAAATGAACATATTTAAAATACCAAAGAGTAAAAGAAAATTCAATGAAATAATCCTCCATTACTAATGGACCCAAATAAAACATGAATAAGTCAAAATAACATGGGACGGTCGGTCCAAGAGCGAGGTCGACAGCCGTATACATCAGGCTAGACTTGCATTTAATAAAAGGTCGAAAATAATAGAATCAAATAATATAGACCTAAAACTGAGAATACTCCTCATCAAGACCTATGTATGGAGTATCTTGATGTACGGCTGCGAGACATGGTGCCTATCCGAAAGAGATAGACGAAGACTGGAGGCTTTTGAGATGTGGTCCTATAGAAGACTATTAGGAATTTCCTGGAGAGACCGCATCACAAATGAAGAGGTTCTCCAACGAATCGAAGGAGGAAGGCACCTGCTCAGGATCCTGTCCGAAAGGCGTGCAAGATGGATCGGTCATATAATACGACAAGAGGGCCTCTTGCATGCCATAATGGAGGGTATGACCGAGGGGACAAACTCTAGGGGACGCCCACGCCGAGAGTACCTGGAGGACCTGTTGGTGGACGTGCGCTGCTCAACATATACAGATTTAAAAAGAGCCGCACAGGACAGGGGGGGATGGAGGAGAAGAGTTCAAATTGCTGCAAACCAGTCTTAGGACTGCAACCACGGAAGAAGTCAAAAGGACTATTTCAACACATACCATGCTTAATGTTTAGCTCTAATGCAACATGGTTTAGTCCTTTGTTATATCAAAAGAAATAATTACAAAAATATATTGTACCGGACAGGGTACAAATGGACTGTAACTAGGTGCGTTGGTTGCTGCGCAGCGCTTGGATAATTGAGATAGCGAATTCCAAAGCGTAGATCCAGAAGAAGAAGGTGGCGGGGTGGAGAGATTCCTCTCAGGGCAGGTCGGTAGTGGGTCTCAAAGTAAAACACAGTAGAGTCGGTTGTTACTGAGAATATATTTTTCCCTAAAAAGGGACCTTCCTTATTAATGGTCGGTCGGTCATCACAAGCGCCCATTCCCCGCAAAATACAACTTTCGGGGTTTCGAGCACTGCTTAAACCGACCGGCCCGCGGCCTATTCACGACGTCCCGCCCGCAAGTCTTTTATTTCCCTTGCGGTCGCGAACACGATCGGAGTCAAACAAATATTTTTACAAGAACATCAAATTTAACATTTTCAAATATCATATCAAATACAGATCTACACATACAAGTCTATACACACACAAGAATGACCACACACGTCCAATACATATATCGTCTAAACTCAATTAAATCACATTTAAAATGTTCCATTATCTGAAGTTAGTTATTACATATGAGCAAAATTTTTACAAAATAGTGTACATTTTGAGGTTCGTCTAATTGAAGTTTCTTGAATGTAGCCTTATTAGATTACAGCTAACTTAACGCAGCCTTCCAACATGAAAAGGTTCCCCACCCTGGGTTAGGCGTTATAGAGGTGGTTGTATCGTGAAACTTTCAGTTTTCAGGCGGGTCTATTGTTATGTGGCAATCTCTTATAATCAACTAGACTGATATCAAAGAGATTTGAAGTGAAAACCAGACAATTTTTTTCAAAATTACTACCATCGGAATTTGAGCCTGCAATATGTTTATAGTTATTAACTTTATTGCAAAACATGCAAATGGCGACTTTCTTGCCAAATAATAATCTCATTCTTTGTGGCCTAGTTGATAAGATGTCTGTTTTCCAACCCGGAAGGGATGGGTTCGATTCTCGATGTAACTCAGAATTTCAGTCTGGTTTTCAATAAAAGTCACTTTACCGTCTTTCTGGTTGGTTGGTTGGAGAGATTTTCACATGGCAGGTTGTACTGTATGCAATGAAAGTGTGTGAAATGTATGCAATGAAAATACAATGCAGTTGTGGTAAATTGTCCAATCTAATTATTGCAGCCACCACTTTTTTTCTTAACTCTCAACTTATTTTGATCTTTCAATCTTGTGGAGAGTCTACTCTCATGAGGGTACTATATAAATTATCCTTTCATTGTTTTGGTGATGTTAATAAGATACATGGAATTTAATGAAATTATGTGCAATGAAAGGCAAAAACAATGAAAGACAATAACAATGAAAGGCAATAACAATGAAAGACAATAACAATGAAAGGCAATAACAATGAAAGACAATAACAATGAAAGGCAATAACAATGAAAGACAACAACAATGAAAGGCAATAACAATGAAAGACAATAACAATGAAAGGCAATAACAATGAAAGACAATAACAATGAAAGGCAATAACAATGAAAGGCTACACTAAGGGTTGGTTTAAGTGGTATATACTCATAATTAGGTTGCATAACTTATCTAGCAACCACCGTGGCCTAGTTTATAAGACGCCTAATCCCAATCCGGAGGTTGTGGGCTCAAATCCCGCTTAAATACAGATTTTTTTTATAAAATATTTCAGTTCGATTTTCACTTAATGTCACTTTAACAACATTGTGGTTGGTTGGAAGAGATTACCACGTGCTGTAAGTCCTCCAGGTTGTACTGTACACAACGAAAGTGTGATAAGATAATACAAAGCCGTTGTGAAAAACTTTCCAATATAATGGCCACTGCCACCGCTTTTTTCTATACACTTAACTTATTTTGATCTTTCAATAAGTGAGTTCGTTCCCTGAGATAGAACGCCCTTCAGGAGAGTCTGCTCTCTTAACAGTGGTATATAAATAGTACTTTTATTGTTTTGGTGATGATAATGAGATACTTGGAAATTAATGAAAGCTTCTGCAGTAACAATGAAAGTTTATACAATGTGTACAATAAAGATCTGTCTTTCCAGGCAATACGAGGTAGCGATGGGAGCTGGACAGGCAATGGGAGACAGGTTGGCCCAAATGGAAGCTATGGACGGGGCTGCAAGGTGTTTGGAAGCTTTGAGGTAAACTTCCCCATATCTTACTTATTTTAATAATACTTGCAGTGGTGTGTTGGCAAACAGTTTACAACCGGCTCGCTTGTATGCAGTGGTGTGTTGGCAAACAGTTTACAACCGGCTTGCTGGTATGCAGAAGCTTTGAGGTAATCTTCTCCATATCTTACTTATTTTAATAATACTTGCAGTGGTGTGTTGGCAAACAGTTTATAACAGGCTCGCTGGTATGCAGTGGTGTGTTGGCAAACAGTTTACAACCGGCTTGCTGGTATGCATTGGTGTGTTGGCAAACAGTTTACAACCAGCTTGCTGGTATGCAGTAGAGTGTTGGCAAACAGTTTACAACCGGCGCGCTGATATGCAGTGGTGTGTTGGCAAACAGTTTACAACCGGCTCGCTTGTATGCAGTGGTGTATTGGCAAACAGTTTACAACTGGCTCGCTTGTAGTTAAAAATACTTACAGTGATTTACTGTGAGTTGCATATGGCTAATTGATTTTTTGTACACTGGTTCACTTAATTTTGGTTTAATTCTGGTTTCTGTGTCCAACTTATAATTGCTCATCCAAGATTTCAAGAAAGGCATAATACCACCTCAGTCTGATTATATTTTACCCAGTTAACGTATTACCTTTAAATCTGATATTTCATTACTAAGCAATTGAATAATGCAGTTAAATAATTTAATATTACTTTGTTTATAGGTTACAACAGAAGATTTGCAATTGTCGGCCATTAGAGTTCAACACGAGGCTGTTAGAAGTAGCGACATCTGTTGGTGCTAAGGTAAATTGAAGGAATGTTTTCGTATCTTTATTATTTTCCTTAAATTTTTTATTATTTTAAATTTTTGATAGTGAAATCAGTCAAATTAGACTGCTGATGAAAATTTCAAACAATTTTATATTTTTGTTCATCACTTGCTCAATTCTGAGCATCGTGGTTCTCCGCTATATATGGAACTTGGTCCACCACCTGTTTCCATTATTTCCAGCCTTAGGTCATGTTGAATGCAGCACGTAAAGATGGACACATTTGTTCTCATGGCTGTCTATGGTATCCTGAGCATTCTGCACCAAATTTCAAAAGTATCGATCCGTCATAATCCGATTCTCCCAAGGTCCAAGTTTCAACACGTACAAAAATATTGAGAAGATCAGTGTTTTTTTTTTTGTAGTTATGGATTGAAATTATATTTTTTTAGCTGCTGGTGAGGACAGTGAGAAAGAGACTAGCAGGTATCTACGCCAGTCTGGGAGACGAAGAGGCTAGAAAGCAGCAGGAGATGCTGGCCGAGAGTGCTGCTCCACACCCTGCCTGCCCTCATTGCGGGGGTGCCCTGGGCACTGTCCCTGCAGCCCTAGAGGCTCTACCCTGCTCTCATATTGTGCACGCCAGGTACTGGAATCACTTGACAAACCTGGAATTACTATATATGCATAGTATTTTTAGCCAATGGTCCCACTAATTTAAAACAAGTTAGTCGGAAGAAATATTTTTGCATTGAAAACTTTTTCCCTGATTATTTCTACTCATTAAAAAATAAAAATTAAAACTTTGTATTAATTTTGTAATTAAAAGATCTATCAAGAAAAGTTTATTTAATAGAAATAGTTTAAACACTAAAAGACGTTATTAATTTGGTGTTTACATTATAAAAGTCCTTTTTCAAACAGAATGATTTAATCTCAGAAAAGACATTCTTGTCACTTTGTGGTGTCATTTTTATACACTTTGTGGTGTCATATTTATATACTTTGTGGTGTCATGTTTATACCCATTGTGGTGCCATGTTTATACATTTAAAAAAAAAAAAACTTCTTATTTTTTTTAATCACCACTATTTTATTTAAGTTTAATACCGGTTTCAAAAACATCCGTCTTCCTCGTCAGGTGACGTTGATTCAATAATAGTCCTCTGCTAAATATATTCCCCGTTCAAAAGCCATCCTTTTGACGCCTACCTACTCTCCTGACCATATGAGCCACTTCTCTGCTCTCCCTCTCCTGTACCTATTACAATTATTTAAAAAAATTCGATATAATTTACTTCACATGGACAACACAACTTAAAAGATGATATATACTTATATAGTTCGGAAATTCTAGGATGAGTCCTGTGACAGTTCACAAATTTGCCTCAATACAACCTTGTAACGATGTTCAGTAATTTTAATTATTTTATCAACTTTAATATAAGCCTCGATTCTAATAAATAGCAAGTTATTTATGTAAATATTGTACAGTAAATAAGGTTGTATTGGGGCAAATTTGTGAGCTGTCCAGGACTCATCCTAGAATTTCCGAACTATAATAGTTGTGGTCTCATTATTTCATTGCTCATTATAAAGTCCTTGGCCTGCTTGGTACTGTGCTTGACTTGCAGCCAAGAGTTTCTGGTTCAATACCTAATGGAGCGTAGAAAGAAGAGTTCATCCAGGCTGGTTTGAAACATTTATTTTAACTTGTTTATTAGAAGAAATTAAAACGATATACAAATTTTGGAGGTTCTTTATTTTATCCAACAACATTTTCATATCCTATGTACACCAAGCTTAAAGATTATTTTAGTTTGTGTTTATTTTACACATGAAGAGAAATACGTGTTTTACATTTACAATTTACGTGTTTATTTTATACATAATTTGTGAAAAAACGACAGGTTATTTAATTTGGACACACAATTTTAATGGATCTGGGTTTGTTGCCTTTCATTTGTCGTGTCCCCAGTAAACTAGACTTTTGCCTGTATCTCACTGAGGACATATCACATGAAAAAATAAATCGATACTTCTTTCCGATTTTTGATTATATAAAACCCCATTGCACATTCTCATCAACCTGACAAACAGTGACACTCAATTACATATGTATACATCACGTGAAATCAAACTCCTCACACTTCATCACTCCAGACAGACCAAAAACATTCACCCCACAACGCACATAATCATAAAAATAAAAAAAAACAAAAATATAAATACAAAACAATAAAAAACACCACACTCAAGAGCTCACACAAACCTCTTCCACAAGTCATTCTTCTTGCAAGCCCAAGTACTCAAACTCCTGTCGCAATAACAACCACGCTCCGATCGACTGCCTAAATTGTTTTCATCCCTTTGCCTTTATTGAATTCGGCCCCCCATCGTATGTCATGGGAGCTAAATAGGCATATTGCCTCTGGGTAAAAGATGTTTTAACTCTAGGGATGGTGAACATTAGATCAGTTGCCATGCGTGTCATGTGTCTCTGCTGAGTCTGCATCTTCCCTTCCTCTCGATGGTAGTGCCAGAGAATGGATTTGAGATGTAAATTGACTATGTTCAGGACCCGATACTCCCTGAAAAGCTCCGCTGTGGGATACCGAGCAAGAAGTTTATTAATTATTTTTTATAATCAATTTTTGGAAAACCTGCAATATGTGTTATTGTGTTAAGGTGCAACCCCTCCAAATTGATATACCGTAAGAAAGTGCTGACTGACATGAGGTGAAGTATGTTCTTTTAAGAATATTCTCACTGAGCACATTTCAAATCATACGTTGAATATATTTTTTTCCATTCAGATGTGTAGCAGACATGATGAAAAGACGGAATGCTTCGCTATCCAGAGGCTGCGCCGCCTGCCAGTCCCCCTCTAGAGCTCTGCTTGCTGTCCCTCCGCCTCCCAGAGTTCCCACTCACAACGACTTGCAGGTATATTTTTTTCTTTATTTCATACGATACATTTATATATCTGCATAAAAGGATCCATCAGGATGTATTTGCTAAGGCTGTAGCCACAATGATGACACGCTAGTCAGCTTGGCTCTAACTTCTGTAACAATTTGTGGTGTTCAGTTAATCTTCATATTTTATTTTTTAATTATAATTTTTATGTTTTATGCTAGTAGTTAATTCAATATTTATGGTGTATTACTTAAAAAATACTCAATTGGTTATTCATTGCATTAGCCTAGCCGTATCTAAGGTAATCAATCCAAATAATGTTTGTCTTCAATAGTTCAATAATCAGGTACTTCAGTCATTTTACAATCATTATAAATCAGGTACTTTGGTTTTGCCACCATCATTATATATCAGGTACATCAGTCATTTTACCATTATTATAAATCAGGTACTTATGTCATTTTACCTTCATTATAAATCAGGTACTTCAGTCGTTTTACCATTATTATAAATCAGGTACTTCAGTCGTTTTACCATTATTATAAATCAGGTACTTCAGACGTTTAAACCATCATTATAAATCAGGTACTTCAGTTATTTCACCATCAATATACGAGTATATCAGGAACTTCAGTTGTTTTACCATCATTACAAATCAGGTATTTCAGTTATTTCACCATCATTATACATCAGGTACTTCAGTCATTAATCATCATTATAAATCAGGTACTTCAGTCATTTTACCATAATTATAAACTATGTATTTCAGTCATTTTACCATCATTACATATCAGGTACTTCATTCGTTTTACCATCACTATAAATTAGGCACTTCAGTCAGTCATTTTACCAGACGGGAAGATACAATGGAGGAGACTGGTGGTCCATGGGGTATAGAATCACACGGCAGATCAGCACAAACGATGGACAATTCTGGTAAAGAACGCAATCAACAGCTCACTTCAAGCATTGTAGAAATACTTGAAGTACATGGCTGCTTGATAATGCACTGGACTTTCGTGTGGAAGGTCACCGGTTTGGACCCCGCACTGTACTTCTACCCTCAGATGACACAGGCATTTTTCTGTCTAGTATTCGGGGGTATAAGGATACTTATGACTTCGGTAATATCTATTCTTGCAAAAAAAGGGAAAAACATGCTGATGTACTCCGATCGTCTCACTTCAGGTATGCCATCCAATCCAGTACAGCTGTGTGACCAGTGAGTTTGCTGGTTTGCAACGGTTTTCTCACTTACAAGAAGAGAAAAGAGAAGAAAACTCAGTTTTGCTTTCCAACTGATTTGATATTGGAATGGTGAGGGCCAAGGACAAGGAATAGGTAGTGAGAAGATTTCAATAGAAAGGTATAATTTTTTCTACAGTGTTGATAAATTTCTCGTAAGATCAAGTCCAATGATCACAACTATTCTGTAAAAAGCATAACAAATTACAAAAATAAGAATCAATTCATTTTTCCTTTTTTTTTAAAGGACTTCTTCGCAGCACCTTCGTTACCACACTCGCTCCGGGCGTCCAACCTGACGCTGAACTCTGACACTTCAAGCCACCAGATCACATCGAGTGTTTGAAAACGCCACCCCTCCCGGCACCACGCCCCAGGCTGTAGACTCTCCTTCAACCCGGCCAGAGTATACTACATATCTTGATTTACATCTACTCTGATCCAACTACCAGGAGGAGGTCTATCATTACAACTCGCCATGTCCTGAATAGAACAGAAATACAGTAGAGTGCCGATTATCCATTGTAATTGGGGAACAGTTGAGCCCGGATAATTGAAAAACATGGTTAATCCAAATGAACTTTTATTGGGTTTAATATACAAAAATACGTATAAAAGACAAACTTTATGGTAGTATTTAACTATAAAATTAAATATATTAATAATTACTTACATAGAAAGATCAGGATTTGCTTTTTTTTTTGTAGACAAGCAAAACACCACTAGCATTAGTCAATTGGTATAATGTAAACCATAGATTTTATGACAGTTTAGGTCCTTGCTTTATTTTCAAAACGTGAACGTCTGTTGAAAATTTCAAAAATAATGTTTTTCTGTATTACTGAATAAAGCTTTTAGGTACTACAGAGGATCACGGTTAATCCAACTCACGGATAATTGAGCCCCGGATAATCGGCACTCTACTATATTTAAAACTAAATTCGTTAACACATTCCCAGCATCTCAAAATGCTACATGGTCAATAAAATTTATGACATCTCTGATGTGGATGTCAGCTTTTTTACATATTTTTGTTTGACCATTTGCACTCAAGGACACCAAAGTGGCACAATTTAAATTTCATCCCAAAATTTTAATTTATTTTCTTTTTGTTCGGATTATGTCTATATATAAGTCAACAGTCAAAGTTTTCTATTGACAAGAAAAAAATCACGAGTTTTAACCCATTTTAGAAATATTAATTTATATTTACAATGTTTTTTTGAGTTGTGACATTGTAGGGTTTACCTCTTTTTTTGAGTTGTGACATTGTAGGGTTTACTTATTTTTTTTTTGAGTTGTGACATTGTAGGGTTTACCTCTTTTTTGTGAGTTGTGACATTGTAGGGTTTACCTCTTTTTTTTGAGTTGTGACATTGTAGGGTTTACCTCTTTTTTTAAGTTGTGACATTGTAGGGGTTACCTCTTTTTTTTTGAGTTGTGACAGTGTAGGGTTTACCTCTTTTTTTTAGTTATGACATTCTAGGGTTTACCACTTTTTTTTAGTTGTGACATTGTAGGGTTTACCTCTTTTTTTTTTAGTTGTGACATTGTAGGGTTTACCCCTTTTTATTTTTGAGCTGTGACATTGTAGGATTTACCTCCTTTTTTTTTTTGAGTTGTGACATTGTACTTTTTTTCTCGGTTATTGATCATATAAATAAAAAATTTATCGATCAAACTTTTTAAAATGTTGAAAAAAATATTTCAATTCTTTAACGAGTATTAAAAAAATGTTCAGATATTTTATTATCAATGAAAGGAGAGAAATTAATTTTTATTGTCTATACATATAGTATATATAAAAAAAATTAATCTTTAGAACAAACTTAATTATTTTTTGAAAAAATCAAATTATAAATATATTTATTAAAAGATTGCGACAAGAATATATATAAAAAACAAAATTATAAATCTAAAAAAAATATTTATTCTTATTAAAATTAATTTGAAAAGTTTCAAACACAGAGTAATAATAGCTGCTAGACATGATGTTTTGCCGGAAAATGTGTGCCTATAAAATACCGCGTAACGCCATAGTTGCATTCCATCAGCAACACTACCAATAGTCCTACTCCTAGCGTCCACGAGTGGCCTCTTAAGCCCCGCGAGCCCTGGGCAATGTGGTCACTGGCATATTACCATCAGTGCCATAGCAGATAGGAGAGGATGAATGTGCGAGTGTCCGGCGCCATAAAACCGGACCCCCCCGGCTAAGGGAGGGTGACCCCTACAGAAACACCTATCAGGGAAGGCAACGGGAAACCACCCTGATTATCATTCCCAGGATATCACTATGGAGAAGAAGGCAGACGTCTTGGCTGCGAAATATAAGAGACTGGACCGGAATGAGACGTGTGGAAGAGCTGTTCCGGATCGCGCAAGACAGAGAAGCCTTCGCCAGAGTGATTGCCAACGTCGGGGGGACCTGACAGGGCACATCAAGAAGAAGAAGAAGACATGATGCGAAAAATCTATGCAATTTTGCTAATAATATGTAAAATTTTTAACAGAGCCGGTATGATGTATTTCAGTGTTTAAGGTACCCATCTAAAAATGTACCCTTCACAATAAGATGGTAACACTGTCAAGAATAGGTAAAATTGCTGAAATATTTTAAAATATGTGCAGTCCGCGTAACACCCCTTGCCAGGGATGACTCCTTACACAATTCTTAAAGTCTGCCTACAGTGTCAGTTGTCAACTTGGTAACATCAATGATTGTCACCGTGTATCCAAGCTATTGGACCACCTAATTTCTTGGAAGAAAATGACAAATATTTTACGTATAATCTTGTCCCTTCGCTCTATTGCGATTTTTGTTGTCATCTGGATCAATTCGCAGATCACATTTTGTGGTACTGTTATGGTAATTGAGTCGATATTTTCCAAAGTGATCTCAACTGAGCCTTACATCGGTTTATCTTTGAACTGAGTTACTCCAATCTAGTAACTATAGATAAAACCAAAGTCACCCTGTACAAAACAATTATTAGAACAGTAGTGGCATATGGATGCGAATCATGGACACTGACAGCTAAATCCGCAGAGTTGCTGGATGCCTTCGAGAGAAGAGTACTACGTAGGATCCTGGGCCCCGTGAATGACGGCGAAACCTGGCGAATACGATACAACGACGAGCTATATAATATATATAAAGCTCCCAGGCAATCTGTACATGTTATACTGAGCAGATTGAGATGGGCCGGACATGTGCAGAGAATGCCGTCATCACAAGCACCCAAAATAATCCTTGAAGGACACTCGGGTGCGAGAAGGAGAGTGGGCAGGCCAAGGCTGCGATTGGAGGACGAAATTGAGAGGGACGCAACCCGGCTGATACAGGCGCAGGATTGGAGGGTCGTGGTGGAAGACAGGAGGAGTTGGAGGCGAAGATTGACGGAGGCCAAAGCTCGTTATGGGTTGTAAAACCATCGAAAGAAAAAGAAAGAAGAAGAAAAGTAATAATAGATAATTTTGCCACATTCAAAGTTTTCTGTGAAAGTAACAACAACTTGCTCCAGGCTTTAAGCTGCTATATAAGTATATCTCCTGAACTGTGAGTAATTTAAGCCGCTATATAAGTATATCTCCTGAACTGTGAGTAATTTAAGCCGCTATATAAGTATATCTCCTGAACTGTGAGTAATTTTCCTTCTTCTGTGATGTCAAATCTTATTGCTAATATGCTTTTCACAATCTGGTGTATCGTCACTAGAAGAGTCTCTTTGTGCGATTCTGTTTTCACAACTATGTGACATTGTGGTCATAAAAAATAAAGAAGATTTTGATATTCTTGTGCAGATCGTACTGAATAGGCATTTATTTTTTACCCCATAACTTCGTGGGTTATGATTGGATCGAACTGAACTAAACTTTCATCGAAATGGGCAATATTTTCACATTCCAAAAAAATGTATTTAAACTGGAGACCTATGGTCACTTTACTTCTTCTTCTCCCTGGCTCTATCCCAACTCACTGTCTGCGAAGACTGTTGGGGTCAGCTCTCCTCGTCCTCAGGTCGTATGCTCTTCTGAATATACCTACGGTCACTTTACTCCACAATTTAAATCAACAAATACAAATTAAAACAAAGAACATTCATAACTTTATATGTCGAGCTTTTACAGTGACCAAATCATCAAAACTTTTTTTCAAAATCATATGTTTAACTGTCACATTTGACAATCTCTTCTGTTCAAGTCTAGATCTCAAATAAGTTTTGTTTATTTTTAATTAAAAAAAATATTATTTCAGTTGATGCTATTGTCATAAGAAATTATTGAATTTTTTAAATTATTTTAAGTTATTTTCCAATTTTACCGGCCAATTTTGGCACCCTTCAAATATCGTACCCTGTAGCCCTACCCTTGTCTCGGCTCTGTTTTTGAACAAAAACTTTTTTTATTTTACCTAAAAATGATGTCAAACTTGAAATAATATCGTACATTATTTTTAATGCAATCAACCAATGAAATAGAACAAGTATAAATTGTATCATGTCTAGTGGCCACATACTATAGAGCTTTTATTGAAAGATATACATACAACTCTTGCCTTGTCTCTTTTAAAGAAAGGGTGTGGCTTTTATATAACTAATATATTTTATCTTTTTCGTTGTGCTTTATATATTTTTTTGATTTAAGGGACCTCCCTGTGATGTATTTCAAAGCAAATGGTTACTCTTGTTTTGACCTATATTTTTATGTTTTACAAATAAACACTTATCAGAAAGGTTGTTTTAACAATGTCTGGGTGTGATTTTGGGTGTATTTTTTATTAAAAACATTATTATCTCTCTCTCCCTGGCTCCATCCTAACTCATTGTCTGCGAAGACTGTTGGGGTCAGCTCTCCTCGTCCTCAGGTTGTATGCTCTTCTGTCCCGGACTACGTTCCCTAGGCCGTGCCTCTGCATCAGGTTATCTTTTTGCACCACCCATGAATTCTTTGGTCTTCCTCTGGTTGTTATTCGAGGAAGATCCATGGAGATTGCCTGGTTCACAATGTGATCGGGTGCTCTGCGTCCAACGTGCCCATACCATCTCAATCGCCTCTCCTCCATCTTGCTGTTGATGTCTGTAACACCCAGGCTTCCACGAATGCGTGAGCTTCTTATTTTGTCTCTTAGGGACACACCAGCTGACCATCTTAGCATGCGCATTTCAGCAGTTTCTAGTTGCCTAGAGTAAGAGTTATACATCGTCCAGCATTCGGAGCCATAGAGGAGTGCGGGTCTGACAATCGTTTGGTATACTTTTCCTTTTAACTTTACTGGCATTTTCGGATCACATAGAACTCCCGTCATTGATCTAAACTTCATCCATCCCACACTAATTGTATGTGTTACATCTGCTGCACATCCTCCATTAAAAACATTATTATGTAACAAATAAAATACTTATAAGAAAATAAATTATAGTATCAAAGATTTTAGAAGCCGGTCATTTTGTAATAAGGGGGTTCAGTAAATAATTAAGTTTTGTTATTATATTGAAGTGAGGGTTGCAAATTCCTAATTTTTGTATTATACCGTTAGAGGGAAAGACTGTTGTCAAGGCCAATAATTGAAAAGGGGTGTTTGCATCATTGTATGCTGTTTTTATTTGACCAAGGAATGCAGATAAACAAAGCAACAAAAAAATCACCAGTATTTACGAAGATATACTAAAACTCAATAATTGTCAAAGGTGTAACATAAGACAATTTACATAGTGTCATTTAGAGAGCAGACTTTTATCAAGGGCGCTCTAATTTGGGATTCAAACCCATTATTATTGGCATTTAGAGAGCAGACTATTCTCAAAGGCACTCTAACTTGGGATTCAAGGTCACTTTTATTGGCATTTGGAGAACAGACTATTCTCAAAGGCACTCTAGCTTGGGATTAAAGTTTACTATTATTGGCATTTGGAGAACAGACTATTCTCAAAGGCACTCTAGCTTGGGATTCAAGTTTACTATTATTGGCATTTGGAGAACAGACTATTCTCAAAGGCACTCTAATTTGGGATTCAAACCCATTATTATTGGCATTTAGAGAGCAGACTATTCTCAAAGGCACTCTAACTTGGAATTCAAGTTCACTATTATTGGCATTTGGAGAACAGACTATTCTCAAAGGCACTCTAATTTGGGATTCAAGTTTACTATTATTGGCATTTGGAGAACAGACTATTCTCAAAGGCACTCTAATTTGGGATTCAAACCCATTATTATTGGCATTTAGAGAGCAGACTATTCTCAAAGGCACTCTAACTTGGAATTCAAGTTCACTATTATTGGCATTTGGAGAACAGACTATTCTCAAAGGCACTCTAACTTGGGATTCAAGTTTACTATTATTGGCATTTGGAGAACAGACTATTCTCAAGGGCTCTCTAACTTGGGATCCAAACCCACTCTTATTGGCATATTAAGAAAATTACAAAATAAATATGTGTATATAAGTTGAGTGTAAGAATAGGAAGTTGTTAGATTAAGTACTTCTCTGCATCTGTGTTTGGATAAAATATTTGGTAAGAAAACCGCAGAAAACTTACCATAAGAAGACAAACTACGAAGAAACCTTTGTAAATCCCCCAATATGTGATAGTAACACATTCAAATTTAGGTGGAGTGTAGATTATGTGTGTAGTGTTCTTATATATCACGACAGCAAAAAGTGTTTTGTAATAGGCAGCTAATTTGGAACAATCAATTTATTCCACCAAGACAATGTCGACCTTAAACTTACACTCCTCTCAAAAACTTAGAATAGTGACCTTAAGGCTATTCTTAGTACAGGAAGACCCTGAAGACCAGGAAGTCAATAATGGACCCAGATCCTCATCAACAATCGAAGAATTATCGATGAAGCTTGAGTGTCCATAGTCAATGTTTCTTCATTTTATAGGAAAAAATATTACACAAAGAATTTGAGTTCCCCGTGAATAATCATCAACGTCAATCACAATCTGTGCATCCCTCTTATCTAGGTATCAAATATTTGCAATGAATTTTAACCGGAGACAAGAAGAAGGGGGTGTACAAATCTTATGTGGAAAAAAATAATGACTTTCTTCAACTTAACTACCTATCTAAACCCCTTGACCACCCAAATTCTCATCTTTAATTGTAAGCCTTGATGTTCTTTCCCCTAAAAGTAAATTTACAACCCCTCGCTTCAATAACAAAACGTATGTGTTGAAAGTATCGAATCTTGTCACAAACTGACGATAAATAAATTTCGTTTTCTTTTCGGACCCTTTAAAATAATTCTAATGCTATTTTCTCATTGGATATATTAGAATAGAAAAGTTCCAAACTTTTTTATTGCAATGATTATCATTTACTTTTTCTACATTCATACACTTTCTTATACAGTTCTAGTAGATATTACAATCTTTATACCTTTCTATCTACACGCACAAATTTTACCCCTTTTACAATCTGTCATATATGTGTTAATATTTTTTTATAATTTTTATCTTATCCTTTGTCGAAATTTTTCATCTCTGTGTAAACAGAAAAAATGAAAAAAATATTACAGAATACAGAATACCCTTTCGTTCTTATTTCCCTTAATTACTCTTTTTTACCTTGAACAAATTCATTTCCTTTAGTATTATCATTATACTTCAGAAATTAGTATTTTTTACTTGAATTTAAATAACTTATATGTTGTAAAATCTGTTGTGGATTAAAACAACTTGATGTATCCAAAATAAGTTGGTTTTTGGAAGAAATTGCTCTATAGGGAGAGTCGATTTGATATTTCTAGGGGTCGATAGTTTAAATTAAAAAATTTGGGGTTCGACGACAATAAAAATAGACCCCCTTACTACTACTATTTGTTTGTTACTTCAAAATATCTATGATTCCAATAGGTATCTAATTAAGACATATTAGGTGTTAACATAAGTTGTGTCCGTTTTTTTCCAAATTTAAAAATGAGCACCAAAAGTAAAACAAAATGGTCATTCGAAAGAAAATTTTCTGCTCTACAAGATATTGTGTTTGCTTTTACGTTACATATATTATTTTATTTGATTACAAGCCTTCAAAATGGAATGTCAAGTGAGCATTTTCGACACCTCCTTCTTTTCGCCTTCAATCGAGGGAATAAAGCTGTCAAAACTGCTCGCGATATTTGAAAAGTGTACGGTGAAGATGCTATAAATTAAAGGACAGCTCGTCGATGGTTTTTGCGTTTCAAAGACGGTAATTTCGACCTGAAAGACATGGAGCGTTCCGGATAACCAGTGGACTTCGATGAGGACCCCTTAAACCATATTATTCATGAAGATCCCTTTCAAACATTTTTCATCACCATTTTCAAACCATTTTTCATCACCAGTAATGATACGGTAAAGGAACCTTTGCTTGTGGCCATGTGTAGCTCGATGACGTGCGAGCAAACCAGCAGAAATTGTCGAACGTTGATTTTTGTTGTTTTCACTCAAAACATGTGGAACCCAAGCGCCGAACTTCTGGACTTTCCATTGATTTAAGATGGCGGTATACAGTGATGTGACTACAATTCATGTGCTCAGCCAATTCTATGGTGCTTTGAAGGGGATCTTCATGAATAATATGATTTAAGCGGTCCTCATCAAAGTCCACCGGAGGTGTCAAAAATGTTCACTTTCATCGACTTGACATTACATTTTGAAGGCTTGTAATCAAATAAAATAATACATGTAACGTAAAAGCAAACACAATATCTTGTAGAGCAGAACATTTTCTTTCGAATGACGTATAATAACCTTTACCATTTTGTTTTACTTTTGGTGCTCATTTTTAAATTGGAAAAAAACAGACATTATGTTAACACCCAATAAATTGTTGACAGATCACCAGGTACAGGTGCAGGTGCAGGTACAGGTACACCCATCTCATTTAGGTCAGTTTTCCAAGCTAACTTATTTGGTATTATTATTTTTATAATTCTGATTAAAATCTTTCATTGTTGTAATTTGGTTGATATTTAATTCTGTCAGAATATGTTGATTATTTCACTTAATTTTTATGTTTGATAAAGTTATCTCAATATTTGTGCTTATTTTGAATTAACATATTTAATTCATAAATGTCAAAAATAAAAAAAAAACTCTGCTCGTATTTTTTGCTTTAATTTTCGTCAGCGCAGATTTCAATATTAAATATTGCACAAAATAATGCCATGATCCGTAGTCCTTTTTTTCACATTTTTCAATCCTTAATTACAAGTGATTAAAATGAAAATTTTTATATCTATACTTGAGAAAATGTAGCATGGTTCCTGTGACAGTTCACAAATTTGCCCCAATATAACCTTGTAACATCGTTCAGTAATTTTATTTATTTAATCGACTTTAATATAAACCTCGATTCTAATAAATAGCAAGTTATTTATATAAATACATTACATAAAACTAACAACAATGACAAATTAATACATCTTGTTACAATAAATGTGGCAGTTTGTTAAAATCAAATAATATTTGGTGACGTTTCTCAAAAGTCACTATGTTAGTCTGCATTGGCTTGGGATGGGGTATTCGATAATTGGATTTTCGATTTTTTTATACATTAAATTAAATGTTCGTAATCAGTATTAATTCATGGTGGATCTTGGCCTATTTAAATATATATACAAATCATACAATACATTAGAAAGTTAGTACGTATAATGAAAATTATGAATTAAAACGTCAGTTTAGAGAATAACGACTTTTCCATTTATAAAAAAATGATTCGATTTGTAAAAAATAATAATTTTACCCCATCCCTTTGAGACATGACATTTCAAATGTCACAGGAACCATCCTACATTTTCTCAAGTATAGTGAAATATTTAATATCGAGTACCGTACAAACTTATTAATTTGAGTAAGTAAAGTAAATGACTAGGGGGTCCACGGTTTTAAAAGTTTTTGGTAAAGGGGTCGGCGTCCAAAAAAAGTTTGAAAGCTCTTGTTCTATAGCAATAAGCTCGTAACGTACGCCATGTATTATAATGAATTAATGCCACAGCACAAAATATAGGGTGTGTACTTGTCATAGTTGCTATCGGAGATGACTATGTACGTCAATTAGTGATAGCCATATCCTGTTGCATAAAGGGCAAGAATCTTCAGTGCTTGCAGCTTTTCTACATAATATGCTTTCTTCATAGGGACCCTGATAACTAGCAACAGTTCTATGTTATTTGCCTTGATCTGCTGCTGTTTATTCCAAGTTGTGCTGAGCATTTATGTTTTTGAACTTGTCATGCAGCCTTATATATATTGCATAGCCCACTGTGCTTTCTTCTACTTTCCATCAGCTCACCAGAGGATATTTCTTGGGAGTTTGAACTCAGACATGTGAACTATCTGTCTAGACAAATATGCAAGCAAACATTTGATACCACAATCTCATATATTATAACTAAAACCCCGAATAATATAAATAAATAAACAAACGAGACCAAACAGGGTTAGTTACCAACAGAATGCGCATTCTTTGTTGCTGGTTCTGTTCTGTGATGTGGAACAACCTGCATGTGAAGCCTCACAGGGGAGAGATTCTGAAGGCTTTAGTTTATAAATTGGAAACGGTTCTATACCCGAATATTCATCAAGATGCCCTTAGAGTGTTCATTTTAGATATATCCACTCGTTTTGATATTCTTTCAAAATGCTATCTCGATATAATTTCTCAAAGCATCTATGAGATGTGTGACAACTCTATTAGTCTTCCATTCTCTTATTGTCTTTTGTGTTCTCATGATTAAGGGCGGTGGTGCTTACCTCGTTGATTTTAACATCAGAGCGATTCATCTGATTTACTAGCCCTAGGTGCAAAATCTTCTTCTTCTTCAACTTTCTGTAGACTCAAGAGTCTGTTACTACAGGATAGTCCTCTTGTGATGCTGAGCTCTAGCTATCTCTCCGTCGTTTCGGAGGTCTCCCTGGTGGACGCCATCCATCTGGCAGAGTTATGTTTGGAATTTTTGTGGCATTCATTCTCTGTACATGTTGGTACTAGTGTCGTCGACGCTGTCGTCCCCATCTATACACATCTTGGACCTCACAGACCTCTCGGATTGGGGTGTTCCTTACACAATCACTCGCTAAATCTGAAGGATGCCAAAATCAGCTGTTGAAAAAGAAAAACAGCACTTAATAACTAAAAATTGTATCCCAGTATTAATATTGTATTCTGTATAGTTTTATTAAAACCTTTGACTGTAGGACTATCTCCACTCAGCCTTATATCGGTTCATCTTCAAACTGATTTTGCTACTCCAATCTAATGGAATCAAAGGATAGTTTTACTACATTTGAAGCTTTTTATGAAAGTATTGGCAATGTGTTAGGCTGTTTGAACTCCAGGTTTTAAACCGCCTTATAAGTATATTTACTGTACTTCAAGTAATTTTCCTTCTACTGTGATGTCGGACCTAGTACATCATTGCTTATATTAAGAGAAGTCCCTTTAAGGTTGTTTCGTTGCTACATGATGTCACACTCATTTAAAGAAAGTACATTTTAATTTTCTAATTTTGATCATGCTGCAAGTAGATTTATTTTATCCCCCATAATAGCGTGGCTAGTGTGGGATTGAACTAAACATCATTATGTGAAAGAACTTTAGGGAAATTAAAGATGATCAAAAGTTATTAGATATTTAGTCTTGAAAAAGAGAAATTGTCAAATATGGTGCAATAATATCGAGTCAAGTCGCAAAACCTTTGCGAGTCTCAATTTTCTCAATAGTCTGTGCACTTTCTTCCCTATCCAGAGCAGAACCTTGCTGGCCTAAATCATAATTTTGCCATTAATTAACTACAGGGATGTTTGCAATCTCAATACTAATGAGGAGTTGTTGAATGGATTCCAGAATACAGTCAAACCTCGGGTCACGAATGCCTCTAGTCACGAACAAATCAGCTTACGAACACAATTTCCGAACAAATTTTGACTCGACCTGCGTACAATGCCTCGGCTCACGAATTAGTTGTAACGGCGCATTACGCAATTACGCATTAGTTATTCTCAGGTGTGCGCGTTGTGAACATTGTTTGTCATTGCGTTCGTTGTTCTTGATACAATTTTTTTTGCTTTTTATATATATATAATATACAGTATATATAAAATATATTTTGCATTAAATTAACCCTCATTATGCCTCCCAAAAAAATTTATTTCGGTTTGCGAACATTTCGACTCGCGAACATAATCAAAGAACGAATTAAGTTCGTAACCCGAGGTACCACTGTATTTGTTTCTGATTTATTTTTAATCTTAAAAAATATGACCTTATTTTCAAATATCATATCAGACTTAAAATACCAGACGGAAATAAATTTTCCCCCTTCTATCAACCCTCTTTGATAAACAATTCAAGCTTCAAGTTTTCTGCAATATCTATGTAAAAATTTAATTTTCTTCTGAGCATGAACCATCCCTTTAACATGGTGATGGCAGAATACCTTTTATTCCAATGCATCTACATAAAGTGTCACTCGTTATCTTTTGCGATTCACTTGGCTCGATTTTGGAACAATCTTTCTGGCACAATTATTGATATTTAAGAAAACCTAAAGAAGCATAATTTAATTCAATTTATTCCTCCCTATCCATCCCTATTTATTTCCATCCCTATCCCTATTTTCTTGATTTATCTTTTATTTAATATTTTGTTATTTTTACTAAAATATTATTATAATTTACTAAATATAAGATATGGTCAATGAATACTAATAAAAATTATAAAACAGAAGCTGGTTGATTAGAAGAAATTGCTTTAGAGCAATAAATCTGCCAGATGTACTCGTATTTACACGAAAGTGTTAAATAAGCTCTCATTAATCTACCATACATTGATACAATACATATTATTTCATGTGTCTCTAAAATATTTATTTTTTAGTCCATGTTTTACTCCTGTAAATCAAAATTATTGGTTATATGTGGTACATTTTTTTTATAGACACATTGATAAAGTACCAGCTATTTTTTAATTTAAATTAGCATGCTATTTAAGCTACTATCTTATTGCTATACTTGATAAAATGTAGGATCGTTCCTGTGACATTTGAAATGTTATATCACAATGGGATGGGGTAAAATCGTTTTTTTTTTTTTACAAATCGAATCGTTTTTTTATAAATCGGAAAATTGTCTTTCTCCAAATTGACGTTTTAATTCCTAATTTCCATTATACTGACTTTCTAATGTATCGTATCTATCTTTAAATAGGCCAAGATCCGCTATGAATTAATACTAATTACGAACATTTATGTGTGTATAAAAAATTGAAAATCCAATTATCGTATACCCCATCCTTAGCCAATGCAGACTAACGTAGTGACTTTTGACGAACGTCGCCAAATATTATTTGATTATAACAAACTGCCACATTTTTGCTAATTTCTAACAAGATGTATTAATTTGTCATTATTGTTAGTTTTATGTAATGTATTTATCTACATAACTTGCTATTTAGTAGAATCGAGGCTTACATTAAAGTTGATAAAATAATTAAAATTACTGAACGTCGTTACAAGGTTGTATTGGGGAAAATTTGTAAACTGTCACAGGGACCATGCTACAATTTCTCAAGTATAGAAGCTGTTCTTTTACAGCTACTCTTAAGATGAAGTATGCTACTTGAAGTGTGTTTCTTAACAACCCTGCTTTTAAGTACTATAGTCCCTCGGTTTCCTAAGAAGATTGGTTCCAGGATATGAAATATTAAAAATAAAATGACTGAAAACTCCTCCAAAGTTCAGGACTTAAGATCCTATGCTACCATCACCTCTTTATTGCAATAACTAATAATAATAATTACCAGAATCAACTTCATAAATATGAAATGAAATATCTATTATTATTACGAATATTTAAAATGAAATTCTTTGATCAATTAAAAAAGCATAAAAATTCTCTGACTAAGTCGCAGAAGGCTGTTAATAACTAACACCCTCAGAAAATAAGGGTTCACCCCCAGGTGCTTATGGAAAATACATATATACTTATAAATTTTGATTAAACAAGGATATTTTATTGATCTTTTTTGAGGATTAAAACAACATGTGTGCCACAAAAAAAAACACCATGGAGAGCTACATGCGGACCGTGCGTTAACCATGCTTATTTTTAACAATCTAGATTCCTTATAATACCTAATTCATACAGTGTAAGTGCTATTTTGCTATACTGTATTATTTAGGGCAGTGGTACGCAATCTTTTTACACCTTTGACATCCTTTTTGACTATCCTTAAGTGACCCTCCACACAAATGAAATCAGAAGTACAATTTTCTTGTTTATATTTTCAGGCTAAAGTAATATAAAATTGCTGTAAAATTTTAAGCTGAATCTTCGAAATAACTAATTTCTCAATCATTGAAATGGCTATCCTTATATCATATTTGCTTCTACGTTAAATCTGGAACGATACTTGATTTTTATTCCAGTTTCACAAAAATAACTTGAGAGAAATAGAAATAATCTTTAAACAATTTTTCTGGATAAAATAAAGTATTATTTTTTTCTATTTAAAAGTACCTAATACATTTTAATGAACCCCACACCATGTTTCACAAATCTAATGGGGGTCACAGCCCCCAGGTTGTGTACTACTGATTTAGGGAATAAACAAATGAAGAAAAAAGTCTGTGTTTGTTCAGTACAAACACAATATACGAGTTATCGTAGACCTAAATATACAGGACACATTAGCAACAACGTAACATTTTCTTCCATCGAATACTTACAGATCGCTTTTGTTTCATGACAACTTTGTCTTGTTTTGTTTTATGTAACTTACATGATTTTTTTTTCCGAATATTCTTGATGATGTATACCGAGGGCTGACTGTACATTTGAACTATTTATTTGCCAAAAATTAATATTTTTTTAAAATTTAATTATTTTTATAACAATTAAATAAAAGATTCTTCAAATATTTCTAAAACATATTTTCTCTATTAGATAATTTTTATATTTCATTAAATTTACATTTTACTATCAAGAATAATAAAATAAAATAATCTACTCTTTATTGAAACAAATTCTGTATATTTTAAGAAAAATGTGTTTTTACAGCTCGGGGGTGGATAGTGGAGAAAATTTTGCTCTGCTTTCAACCCATGTTATTTTTTCCTCTTATTCAATGACATCTACTTTCTAACTATGTTAGACATTTGTCTGCAAGCGGAGCGGTTTCAGGATTTATGGTATAAAAAAAGAATAGGGACCTAGTTTAGTTATTTTACTTCAGGTCTCTTAATATCTCAGTTTATCTATTTAGACCCTTTATTGTAAAATTATATTACACTTTATTGTAAAATTATATTACAATTTATTGTAAAATTATATTACACTTTATTGTAAACTTATATTACAATTTATTGTAAAATTATATTTCAATTTATTGTAAAATTATATTTCACTTTATTGTAAAATTATATTACAATTTATTGTTAAATTATATTACAATTTATTGTAAAATTATATTACAATTTATTGTAAAATTATATTACAATTTATTGTAAAATTATACTACAATTTACTGTAAAATTATATTACAATTTATTGTAGAATTATGAATGGGGAGTAAAACAAATTAATCAGAAAAGAGTTACGAAAATTAGTGTCAATTGCTGATTTTAAGGTTAAAACGCTATTTTCAAAAAGAAAACTTAAACATATTTAACACTTCCCTTACTGTGCTAAAAAATTACGTCAGTTACGGTGATGGCCACTGAGGGTACACTAAAAATGTATGTTTTAAATTAAAATTATGCAAAATCTATTAGTTTTTTTTTTTAATTAGCTATAAACATCATTTTATTGTGTAATAAAATGTCGAATAATATAAAATAAGTGTAAGAAATGATAAAATAATAGTTGAAACAGAGAAGTGATATTTCTATACGAATATAATTTTCCCACTGCGTCGTTCGGTCTGCGCAACGTTCAGAATGCGCATGACTGAAAAGAGGTCTCCAACCTTTTAACACTTCCCTTACTGTGCTCAAAAATTACGCCAGTAACGGCGTTGGACACTGAGGGTACACTAAACATGTATGTTTCAAATTAAAATTATGCAAAATCTGCTAGGTTATTTTTTGTTATTAGCTATAAACATCATTTTATTATGTAATAAAATGTCGAATAATATAAAATAAAGGTAAGAAATGATAAAATAAGAGCTAAAACAGAAAGGCATTTCTATAAGAATATTATTTTTACGCTGCGTCGTTCGGTCTGCGCAACATTCAGAATGCGCATGCGTGATAAGAGATTTCCAGCCTTTTAATTTTTTTTCATAAAATTATACAATAAAATGTAGCGTGTATTTTTTTGGCAATAAAACCATAATTCGAATAAAGACCATAAATAACATATAAACAAAATATAAAATGAATATATAAATTCAAAAATCAAGGTTTTAGGGCGAGAAATTTATATAGTATAAACAAACACGAAATTCAAAATTATATATAAACAAACACGAAATTCAAATCAATAAAATATATGCAATTTGGAAAATATAAACACTACAGAAAATTTGAAAATAGGACAAACATATCATATAATCAAAGTTTAATCCTGTGGAGAAAGTTATCGCAATTGGGGCATGAAACCACTTTTTTTTTTACTCTATTCTACGTACTAAACACGCACGTGTTTGACAAATATTGCAGAATAGCCTGGTTTTTTTTCTCGAATGTTTTTAATAAAACCCACAACTTCCTCTTTTGAGGACCTCACGGGGTGCCAACAGGGTATTATTTACTAATGTTTCGGATATTGACTCGCCACAATATGTTAAAACTGTATTAAAAGCATCTTGTTGTTGCTATTTTTCCTTTTTAAGATATTGGGCATTGCCAATTCCAAACTTAACTCTCTTTTGAAATGTTTTCGGTGGTATTAATTATTTTGTTTCCACTCTGGATATTTGTCTATCCATAAGAGGTATGCATTCAATGCAGCCATATCTATAATTTCCATAA